>JAUYWI010094486.1:0-11986 GCA_034780595.1 Parotoplana pacifica | reverse complement strand
AACTCCGGAAAATCCAATACAAATCCATACTGTTACAGAGGCCACTTTGCCCGGATTTCCAATACGTACATTAGGATTATGTTGTGCCCAATAATGAATATTTTGTTTATTAACACTTGACGTTAAACCAAAAACACATTCATCTGAAAATTTTAGTTTGCGCAATATGGCTGGATCTTGATTCGACATTTCTTGGATTCTTTCACAAAATTCAATCCTTCTATCGGAGTCACCATCGTTTAAAAGCTGGCCATATGTTGGTTTGTATGGATGATATCCTTCCTTTTTCAAAACTTTAGAAACCGACCACCTCGATACTCCTACATCATCAGACAATGTTCTTATTGATACTGTTGGATCTTCTGTAACTCTTGTAATTATGTTTTCTTTATTATCATCACCCGTAGCTGTCACTGGTCTCCCACTTCTATCACGATCCTTAACCAAGCTTCCAGTTTCAAAAAGTTTAAATTTCCAATAACGAACTGTATTACGAGGGGGAGGATTTTTATGATAGGTACTTTTCGTTAAATAATCTCATACTTTCTTTGACATTATCAAATGCAATTGCACAAGAAGCTAAATAGATCTTTTCCAGTGTAGTAAATTCCATTATTGTAAACTTAGCCAAGAAAATCAAAATATATTTTAAAAAACTAATAAATAGATTTGATAGATTTATAGATGATAATATTTTTCCTTTAAATTCCAGTGGATATCCAGGGGAAAATTGATTAAAAACTAAATATTGCACCAAAAAGTAATGAATATTTTTTGGAATTAACCATGGATATTAATATCAATATAATTTAATATCTACATATGTTCATACATAATATCTGGAATATCTACTATTTACAGTATTGCTTATACTCGTAAAAGATCCATCGCTTTATCCAAAATCAGAAATTGGAGGTCCACTGAATTTCGGTACGTTAAAGAAGGGATCCAGTCATGTTAGACCGATCATTAGTTAAGCATGCAAATGCCTTGTCGGTCGTCTTTCAAACCAGTCATCTGTAGACAATACAACTTCCTTCCGTCACCGGTTTGATAATCATAATCCGGTCGTCTGGTTGATTGGTTATTTGTTTAAAAAATACCCTATCGGTCATCTATTAGACCAGATTACATCAATAATAATACATCTTATAATAACCACAATTATGATATTTTTCGTAATATTTGTCGTATTGATTCTTCAATCAACCATTACATTTCTTTTATAAGGAATATGCATTGTTGGTATAAATGTAATGATTCCATCATCTCTAAAGTTGATTTTGATCTGCCTTTTAATTCAGCTAGTGCTTATTTAGCCTTTTACAGTTTGAATAATAACTAGATTGTTTTGAACTTTTATATCCATACATCATTTATTTTGTTAATTTATTTATTTAAATACCTGATGATTTATTGTAACTGATAAAGACAAATCTTTAGTTGTCGAAAGCTCTTTTCTTTGTAAGATGTTTTCTTACATGATTTGGGCTATAATATCAATGCTAATAAATATTTCTGTAGTTGCCATCAAGGGCCATTAAGCAACCTTGTCTTAACTGGACTGTAATCTTATTTTAATAAAATCTTATTGAGTATTTTATTGATTTTAGCTGAGTCTTGCTATGGATTTTATCAACCAAGTGCCCAAGAAACACTATTATGATGCTTACAATGAAATTACCAAATTGCAGCAGTGCTTAGTTCAACTTATGTGTTTTGGAGAACTGACTTTACATGGAACAGCAATATCTGATTATTCCTCACTACCTAGTGAGATTCCTATGACAACAGTTCACCATAAAAATTTACAAAACCCCCTTCTGGGAAATATAAATACTGTCTCAGCTATGTCATCTCCTTTTGAAGATAATTTGAATACAGTAAGCTGTTTAGTTTATTAAAATAAGCTGAAACTTATTCATATATTATTGGAATTTATGTATAGATAAATGCTAAAATAGTTTGTTAATGTATCAACAAAGATTACAGTACTCAAAAATTTAATCATAGAAATATTTATTTTATCAATTCTTATTTTTATAAATAGCTAAAGATGCACCACTTTAGCTTTTAAGTGCATACTTATATTATTATTTAAGCCTTCATGATTCCAGTTATGATAATACTTTTTTTGGTTTGGAAATATTGAATTTTGTCCAAATGTTTTTTTTAATGTTGTCAAAATTTACCACAAATGCAAATTCTGAAAAAGAATTTAAAAAGTCTAATAAAATTTTGATGGTTAATAGGAATAGCTTCAAATGTAGCATATACAGGGTGGGCTTAAAAGTAGCATGACAGTTGTAAAGAATGACATACAATACATATGCATATAACACAATTCTAAATTTAGACATTGGAAATTCCAAGGAATAAATGAGAAATTCCATGTTTATCAAGAATATTTGGACAACAATGCTCCAGTAGGCACCTCAATTACCCGATCTAACCCCTATGGACTTTTTCCTCTGGGGTGCAATTAAAGATAGGGTATATTCAAGAAAACCAAGAACATTGGTCGAACTGAGAGCAGAAATTATAGATGAGTTGTAGACAGTAACACGGAATTATGTGCATCTGTATAGAGTGGTTTGCAGTTTGAAAATTTACTGTGTATTTCGCTTTGTTCCTACAGTATTTCTTGTAATTAGATTTTTAAATTTAGATTTTCATTGTACTGAAAATGTAATTCATGTAATTAAAAGTCTGCAGCAATTTTTATCTTCATAACTGTTGTGCTACTTTTAGCCCACCGTGTACATTGGCTGACATAATAAACGAATCTTTAGGCATGTAATGCATTGCTACTATATAAAACTATTCAGTTTGAACCCCCAAATTTATAGCAGTATTGATTGACTTAAAATGACATTTTTGAAAGTGAGCATTCTAATTTTTCATATAGTAGAAAGAAATTAAAAATAATCATTATTAAGGATGTAGGTTACATTTAAACATTAATGAATTTATTATTTATATTTAAAAAATCAATTATCTAAGAACATATTTAAATCAGAGTTTTAACTATCTCTGGCTGTGGAGATAATGTTTAAATATTAAAATTCACCACATTGTTAATAATGAATATATTTTATTTTCATTTTCTCTTAATTTGTTTTTTACAATTTTATAATTTTCTTATTTTTAAGTCAACTATTGTTATAAATTTAGTAATTTAAAAGATAAACAAAGTGTATTATTTGCTTTGGGGTTCATTTAGTATATCAGTTAGTGTATAGTACTTCCTGTTTGATATTTTATTAGTTAAGGAACATATTTTTGTACTATTCTAAGAATAGGTGACATAGAATATTCCTATAATAATAAATATTTTTTATTCTAGGAATAACTGTTATTTATTCATAGAATTGTAATATATCAACTAAGTGAATATGCCCTAAGTGTACCAAGTAAAAAGTCACATTTTGAGCCAAAGACAAAAATTGAAGTCTACTGATTTTGGGACTGAACCTGTCTTTATCCTTAGGTTCTTCAAAATTTACTGAAATATATTTGGCTTGAGGCACTACGTTCTGTTGCAGATATTTTGGTATAATTTTGTTTTGGTTGTACCCCCTAAGGTCACAAGATGGCCATTGAAAAAGTGAAGTTTTGTCCATAGGGTGCAACCTGGGAGTCATTTTTAAACAAAATATTTTTGAGATTAAAATAATGCTTTAACAAGTACCTATAATTTCGTTATATTTATTGAGATATTCCCCAACTTGATTCTGAGTAACTGTAGAAAATTTCTTTTAAAAAACTGACCATAAAAAAGTTATGATATTTGTGGTAAAAAATTGGCCATATTATGTGAAGTCAATATATTTTGAAAATGATTTTTTAAAATAAAATTTGAATAATACATGGGAATACCTTCCGATTTTGAATATTTACTTCCTATTAGTGTGCCAAGTAAAAAGTCATAACTTTATCCAAGGTCATAAATTGTGGTCCAGTGATTTTGCCACCAGCTTGTTTTAAAATGTATTTTTCTGAAATTCAATTTTAATTAATAAAAGCATTAAAAATAACCTAGAAACTACTAATAAATCATTTTACATCATTTAGAGCCATTAATTTGTGAAAAAAATCACTTTAATAAAACAATATTTATGGATCGGCCACAGTAGTGGCTCTCATAGACCGTTAACTAGAAAAGTGAGACATCCAATTTTGTAATATATTATTTCAAATAGCTTTGTTCTAACAAATCTCAAATTTGAGCAATATATAATGCTTTCTTTTGATCTTAGAGCCAATTGAACTATTTGTACTTATGAATAGTGATTTTTGGCCAACATATCGAAAATCAATTATTTTTAGAAAAGTATTTATGCATTTGTATTACTGAGTTTCTAGTAAAATATAAGGTTACTTTTTCAATATCTATCACTATTTGACAATGTTGTGAAGGTTCTTCAAACTTCTTACCAGTTTTTGCAATAGTCAATGATTGTAGAAACTGTTGATGTGAATCCGTATCTCACCAACATTATCAAATGAAATCTTTTGTCGATTAGTTTCTAGGTTTCTGAAGATAAAACGGTCAAGCAGGTTGAGATTGGGCAAAAATTGGGACTGTTTCACTTTTGTGATGAGGAGTTCTTCCATAAATCTCGGACTGAGTGCACCACATGAGGCCTGGCATTGTCATGCATCCATGATGATCGTTTATCAAGGATTTTGAAAATAATTGATGCAATTTCTCATGAACTCAACATATCTGTCAGCATTAACACTGCAACCATCTTCAAGAATTTCCAAGTAGCTGCAACCAGTAAAATTAGATGCGACGATATGTACTTTTCTTGAAGACATTGTCTTTTGAGGTATAACTGGACGTGCTACCGCATCACCACTTCCATCGCATGGAACCCATCTATGGTTAGCAGATTGCTCAGGCCAATATCGATAATAAAATAAATTTTCATCACAAACGACCAATCTCTGTCTTGCACCTCTTTTTGATATTATTTCATGGACCGGAGTTTTGTGTATACCTAGTCGACCAGCAATATTTCTAACTAAGACTCCATCATCATCATCATCTGCAACCAAAGCAATATTTTCTTCTGTTCACTGAATTCTTGGCCTACGAGAGCCCACGTTTCTTTCTATATCTTCTCTTCCATTCCTTAACTCTTTCACCTATTTTTGTATGCCTATACAGTCTTCTTCCACATTCTCAAGTAGCTCCTGTATTTTTACGCCAGAATAATTGTTTAGTGCCAACTCTTTGATGAAAATTTTTTTTTTCTGCTTCTGTAATTTAGCTATACTATTTGACAAGCTAGCTACACGCTTATACAGTAGTGACGAAAATTCCATGAATTTATCAGAGATATTGATAGACATGAAATTTTCCGGAATTTCCACAGTGTACATCAAGGAAACTCTAAAAATAGCAAATACACAAATACTTATTATATCACAGAAAACATCGACTTATTAAACGAAAGTTGTCTCTGTTGTCAAAAACAAACTTTTTTCAGGACAGCCTATATAATATATTTTGAAGTGTAGTGCATTAGCCCAAAATTGGACTATTTTATTTAATTTTGAATACAGTATTAACATTTATGTAAAAATTGACATAAAAATCAATATCTTTATATCTATTTAGAATGCTGAACACGTAATGCAAAAAGCAGAAAAGCGCGATGCCTTGTGGTAATGAAACAATTACACAAATTTTCGCTGATCTTCAGCCTTGTCAAGTGTATGATTAACGCAAGTGGGAAATTTGGCGGTTTATATCGGATACGATGTTGTGGTGAGAATCTTGGGTTTTGACAGACGTGATGGAATTAGAAGATTAAGTGTAGAAGTTCTTGTTGTTGATTTTTGGTTTCTTTTTTATCTGTATATAAAGATACTTGAATATTTTCAAGTATCCTTATACCGCAAACACACACACTTGAACAAGCATTTAAAAAGAAAACACCAACCAACTGCGACCTCACAAACTGCCCACTAAGTAAAAACCAATATTCCGTACGAAGCTGCATCTAAGAAGCCAAATGCAACGAAACATACATCGGAAGTTCCATCAGACCTCTGCACATCAGAATCAAAGAACACACTGCCAACAAACAGCTCAATCTCTGAACACATAAAATATGCCAAGAAGAATTTACATACAAAATTATTGACAAAGCAAACGACATCACAAAACTAAGATACACAGAAGCCATCTACATAAAAAAGAAACAACCAAAAATCAACAACAAGGAAGAAAGCCAAGAACTTCTACACTTAATCTTCTAATTCTACCACGTCTGTCAAAACCCAAGATTCTCAACACAACATCGTATCCTATTATATACCGCCAAATTTCTTACTTGCGTTAATCATACACTTGACAATCGAAAATTTATGTATTTTTTTCATTACCACACGGCATTGCGCTTTTCTTCTTTTCACATTACGTGTTCAGCATTCTAAATTCATCTCAATATGCTGTTGAGAAGAAATTTTCATAATTTACATTTTTATATCTGTTTTATATAAAGCTTAATAGCTACATTTTTGGAATTTAAGGGCATAAAAATCGATAATCAATATGATTTTTTTTAATTTGAAAAATTTTTGGTGATGAACCTCTCCTTAGAAATTATGATATTCTACTGTGAGTTCTGACCACCCAGTGACATATAGGCATCTAGTGTAATAATATGGAAAAATTAGTTTTTCTGTTACATTAGTAATAGTCTGTGTTATTCAAGTATACATTTCTAAAAAATGTTCAATTAAAGTAGGTGGATATATGTGTATATTAAAAAAAATTGCTAGAAAATGTAGGTAAATATCCTTGTTTTCCTATTTGCAGATTAGTGATAATATTTCATTTGACCACAGTGCATTGCAAGTTAATTCATCACAAACCGTGAAAACGGAACCTGACTTGGATCACTCAGAACCTTCAACATCAGGTGACAGATAAAAAGAAATATTGCATTAAGAGTAATATTTAAGATTGTTAATTTGATTTGATTTAGATATGTTTATTTTAGATCAATTGCAACTTGGATTGCAGAAAAATGTATTAATCGAAAATGATGTAACTTCCCAGCCAATTGTCTTAAAAGTAAATATAGATTAGCATTAAATTATGACTGTATTTTATGTGATTATAATGTTCCATATTTACCCAAAATAGGCAATATTTTCGATATTGATGAATGCATTGGCAACAATTATATAAGTCATAAATTAAATCCAATATTTCTATGCTTTAAAATAATGGTTAATTGATGTATTTATTAGAAAATCGAATTTTTTTCTTTTAAATTCAATAACACATTACAATAAATACAATATGGGTAATTTCACCTAAAAATAATATGGTGTTTGTAATCTATTTCCCAAAACTAAATTATGAAAAGGGTTTGTAAAATTTCTGATCAAGAATGATTAAAATATTTAACTGATTTAGATGATAATTGCCGTGATTAGAAAAAAATATACATAGGTTAACTGGTTGGTGAGTTAAGTATATATTGTTTGTGGATCTTTTCCAAAAATGAAAAATATATATATATTAAGAAGAAAACAAAAAATAGGAGTTGAACGGGAATTGAGAACAAATAATCACTATTCTTGTACACAAGCTGCATATGGTATTTTTGTTTGTTTCAGAATAATCCTATACGTAGCTTACTTCCTTCTACTTACAAGTCAGGTTCTTCACAACAAACTCAACCGGTTTCCTCTGCCTCTCCAATTCCCAAAAGTATGCCCTCCAATGCAATTTACTTGCCAAACAATACCAAAGCTTTCCCTAATGCAGTAGAGCCCACTAGTCCTGTAATCTATCAGTGTCCATACTGTGATAAATCTTTTACAGGTAAGCAGCATCACTTTTAAACCATATGTATCTAATGAGCTATACTCGACAATAACTACTCCTTCAAATGTTGTACAAAAGATTTTATAAATTGTTGAATTAGACAACTTCAACTTACAGATTTTGAACTCATTATCTTATTAATGATAAAACAGATACTATATTGACACGGCCAATTATAAAATTAATCTCATCAGGAGGGGGACTTTACCTTAACGACTCGCCACAATTGACCGAACTGAAAGGGTCCGCTATGCGCTCCGGTGCCCCAACAATCTGGAAAACCAGTAGCATATTCTCTAGTTCTTTTTGATATCACTTGAAATTTAGCTATTGATAAACACATATTACGTAGTAGATTATAGGTATGACATAACACGCTGTATAGTTTCTCTCTGGTAGGGATGCTAAATAATAGATAAGACAACTTATACTACGTCTTTGTAAATGGATCTTTTAAGATTTTATAATCTATTTCTAAATGCTAGTATTGTTTATTACTTAAGCCAAAATTATGTTAACTTATGTTGTTTTGTTGTTACCCGGTATACACGTGTGGCATAGGTGTGTGTGTGTGGTTAGGTTTTGGGTCACGTACAATTTTGCATTTTTAAACATTTTAAGCTCCAAAAATACATTTTGATTCTAAATTTCAGATGTTTACATAGGCAAAAATTATGTGTCTTCGAAAATTAAGCATGTTTAAACAGAATAATGTTCAAGTTAAATAATCAAATAAAAATGGTCAAAATGTTCACCATGGCGTAGTTAGTTCTAAGCAGTTGACCCAGTTGTATATAACATTATTCAGAGCTTCTTCAGTTACCTTGGCACATCAAAGAGTTATTATTTGTACCTTCAAATGATAAATGTCATCAATGTTTTCTGAAGAAACAAACGTTTTTAATAATCACAAGACGCAAGGTCTGGTAATCGGTTTGGCCTTTTAATGTTCCCTATATCCAGTGGTTTCCAAATTGAGTGGGAAGTTATTTTTTAAAATCATAGTGTGGCGCCAAGTTGGTAAATCACATGCCAACATGGGCATCATTTGGTCTGTAGCAAGTCCACATAAACAGTTCAATTTACTCTTTCATAAAAAAGAAAGGGTCCAATAATTTTATGACCACATTTCTGGGACACCCTGTATTTAAACAATTTTATTTGAAAACCTGATACAAAACTAAAGGGTGTGTCATTAAACTGAATTTTCAACTAACTAAAAAAACTAATGTAATGTACTGATATTTGTCCCTCCCACCTTTGTTTTCTTGTTTTCAAATATCGATGAAGACGCTAATGAATCTGAGGTATAAATGACCTCATTAGTTTTTTTTTAAATCGGAGAAGAGTAACGCTAAAAATTTCAACCAATGCGATATCTTTTTTAGTGACTCAACTGTCTTATTAAATTAACGATACCTAACTAAACTTTACAATTTATCACGTTTTTTTAAAGTAAATGATGAAACGGACCACTTATGGTCCTTGTGTGGGGTCGACCAAATCCAGTGACCCCCTCCCCACCCTGGTTATTCCCATGGACGAAGATACATTATTTGTTTTATTTTTTAATTTACAGCTATTGAGACTTTTCAGGCCTTTTCCAACAGAATTGCTCATTTCTAAATCATAAAGTAAAATAAACTTACTACTGATTGGATCATTTTCTTAGGAGATATCATATTGTGTACCTAAATACAGTGTTAAAGCTGGATTAATGTCATTTTTCCCGAGGGGTATTTCGCCTCCCCCTAACACTCTCCACCTGGGCCCAGGCCAAACCCTCTGAAGGCTCACTCGCCATATTGTTCCTTCGACCCAGATTTTGATTTTTTCTAAAGACTGTCTCACGCCTGAATTAATTTGTCTTAGAATTGGTTTGTTTAACGGTTCTGTTTATTCAGTGTTTTTACTAATTCTAACATGCCATCCACAATCACATTTTTCAGGAATCTTGTTTTGGTAATCTAAACAATCAGATTTTTATTTTTTGCCCATTTGAAAATCAACATTTTCTATTGCTCCTCCATAGAGCGTCATCGTTTTGTCAAACATCGTGGCATCCATACTCGTGGTCGGCGCTATGAATGTCAAGTTTGCTCTAAGGGCTTCCCCAAACCGTCTGACCTGGTGAGACACCAGCGCACACACACAGGCGAGAAACCGTTTCAATGTGATATCTGTGGTCGATGTTTTGCCCAGCCTTCTGCTCTCTCTGGGCACAGAAAGCTACATGACTCTAGTCGACCCTATCAATGTCAGATCTGTGGCAAAGACTTTCCCTTGCCTTCCTATCTCCAGGTATTTTAATTACATTTTAATTTTATTAAATAAAACAGTTTAATATACTTAGAAGTCCGGCCGCCTTTAGTTTCATGTCTGTATTGCAATCGCTTTGATAATTTGTTAGAATATTTGTATTGAATCCATTGTACATTTTAAGTAAATAAATATCAGTAACACTGAAACCTACATATTCTGAAACTTTCGCAAAATGTTTAGAATATGTAGATTTCAATGTTTATTTATGTACTTAATGTGTACAATGCATTTTAACAAATCCTAACATTATCAAAGCTATTGCAAATATGTACTATAAATAGAAATTCGGCAAACGTTTAGGGTTGTTAAATTATTAAAAATTACGTAATAAAGAAAATCAGTTAGTCAATGTTTAAAACTATCCTAGGCTGATCCTGATACATTTTAAAAGTTCACTGATACTGAAATTTACCGACGACGACTCCGACTGACTCAATTGCTGGAGGCTATTTGAATTGTTGTTGTTTTTCAAAACTTTTTAGACCCATCTCAAACGACACAATGAGGATGGAGGAAAACCACACGTTTGCACGGTGTGCGGCTGTCGATTTTCCCGTCCTGGTTATCTTCACGACCACATACTCAAGTTGCACCCTCTAGAAAAATCAGCTCCTATTTCCATGGTTTGTTCCAAGGTAATGGACAGTACAGACATCAATTCCATGTTTGCCGGGCAAGAAATGGAATGCTCGAATACTACTATTACCTTGAAGGCGGATGGGACCACACAGGAGTTTACAGGAACGTCAGAGATTGCGTTTCCCACGTTGCAGCTGATGGATGGTGAGAAGTTTCTGCCAACAACGAAAGAAGAGCAACACTCCGCTCTACAGGACGATGGATCAATTGAAGTCGCATCGATGGAATACAAACAGTTGTTTTCTGATATGGAGCCAGTGGCTAGTGAACATAATGACTAAAAGTGGCACAGTTGCTTAGTTGCTCTGCTGATCCACACATATGTATTGTATGTAAGTAAACTTTGCTCCTAGAGTCCGAACTATTTACTTTCAATACTACACTATTTGATCTCATAAAATGCACAAGAACAGACATAGGAATTAGATGTCTATATCTTATTATTAGTGAAATGATGTTACCTCATTGAAGTACATTGTTGAAATCCATTGATGCCATTAGCTCTAGACTAGGAGGCCCATGTATTTTTTATACCTAAAAGACACATGCTGGGTAATATGACTCAATTTTAAAAACAATTGGAATTATTAACATATTATTTACTATAAAATGCATAGAATAATTTAGAATTAATAGAACAAAAAGTTGCATGGGGTCAGCGTCTTGAGCCAGATTTTGTGGTCACATGATGTCGACAATATCCGCTCCACATTTATTATATTAAATAACCGATTTAGGCAAACAAATTACGCAGGATAGACATCAAGTACCGTCCAAAGTTTTGTCTACTACACAGGAAAATTTATGCTCCCAAGCTGCAGTGTGGTCCATCTTTGGTACTGCTTGTAGTTCTTGTCGGTCCACACCAAATAGGTCTGCTTAGTCAGCAGCTGCTCTGCAAGCAAACAGGTAGTGAAGAAATTTTCCACCGTGACGTTATAGCCATTCCCATTATAAGATACCAACGTGATCACCCAGTCCATTATAACGTGATCACACAGTCCATTACAACGTGATCACCCAGTCCATTACAACGTGATCACACAGTCCATTACAACGTGATCACACAGTCCATTACAACATGATGACCCAATCCATTACAACGTGATCACACAGTCCATTACAACATGATGACCCAATCCATTACAACGTGATCACACAGTCCATTAC
>JAUYWI010094475.1:0-11987 GCA_034780595.1 Parotoplana pacifica | reverse complement strand
GGTTTAGTTTATAATTTCCAATTATACTAAGTGGAAAAAATGTTCACGTATGTTAAAAATTGCTGGTTTCTATGCACATTTAAAAATGACAACAAACAAAGTGAGCTTTGTTTTATAGGAACCTTTCAGACTGTGCCAAAAATATATACATTGTGGATTGCTGATCAAAGTAGTTGTTCTGAATAAAAGACAAATACCTGACATGGGTGTTTGGTACTGCCTTTCTATGATGGACTACAAGGCGTACTGCTGGTTAAGCCCTTTCTTTTTAGTCTAGTAAACAATGCAGGATTTAATTTTTTTTGCTCACTACTTAATCTTTTCAAAGTATCATTATTTATTTTCAACTAAGCAGTTACACAGAGGATGACAAGTTGTTGTAGTTAACTGTTTGATGCTTAGTAACCTAGCAACATCACTTTGAAATTAACTGTGTTCCTAGATCACTAAAGATCTCTTCTGGGATATCTACTCTGAAATGCATACTTAACAATGCTTCTGCTACTATGTACTTCAGCTCTGATAGACTTCAGGGCTATTTATTCGGGATATCGTGTAGTTAAGCGAACCAAGGATAAAACGTATTTGAAGCCCCTCATTGCTGGGTGGATTGATGTATAGACCAAATAAGGTGTACAGCGGTCCATTTAAGTTGTTGATCTATGATAGTTGTTGCCCTCTATTTAGGAAATATTTTCACAAGACTTGCAAAACCTATTCACCTGACCTTGTATACCAGGCCAGGATAAATTAGTGAGTATCTTATCAGTGATTTGATTTCTTTGGAACAAGCAATTGATTTCGTATGGTTATTTCACTTGTTACTACCCAGAAGTCAAATAACCATGGTTAATTTGTGTTTCTACAATGGTTATTTGACACAATATTGCCACATTGTAAATTACATTGGTTAGTTGTGTTAGAACTGCATATTGATTTTCCACTAGCTGTTATTACATATACAACATCATCATTGTAAAGTTAAATTAATAGAGTGCTCCATCTACAGTAGTGTAATACATAGAAATCGGTGGTTAGACATTATCGACATCGCATAGTATGTTATGTAGAATATTGTTATCGATGTAAAATCTTAAAAATGGGTGTGTTATAAAATATATTAATCACTATACAACAAAGAAAGTAGAAACACTAGAAAAAAAATCTCTGCTGCTAAACTTTATATTATGCAAAGTATAAATGCAGGAAAGTGTACCAATCTCAGTAGTCTAGCTTTAAGCTTTTGTTTTATATTAACATTCCCCATCAGCAAAAAATTATCAATATGGTGGTTCATTGTGTTTGGTTCTACGGTTTCTAACATGCTTTTGCCAATGCTATTGAAAACTGAGGAACTGGATATCTGCCCTGCAGACAGAAGAATGTAATCCGATGAGGGATTAGATTATTGCTTGGTGGCATACCCGGGTACAGAAGAGACACTGGAAAATATATGCAAGGAGTTGCTCAGTGATGATCTGCAGAGTTGTTGTGGCATGCTCTGGATTCTTTTACAGGCCCTCAGTGAGAGCGAACCAAGTAAATCTATGGGTGCATACATTTGGCTTCTTTTGTTGACAAGAACTAAAAGAGCGATTGATGTTCAAATATTTCTGTTCTTTGAAAATACGGATCAAAGTTTCAGTCTATATGCAGAACTTCTTTCAGATCTCAAGAAAACAAACAAATTCAGTTGAGCTATCAGTGGCGATTCGGAGTTGTTTATCTAACTCTAACAAGAAAGTGGATGATCCTATTCAATTTAATGAACCGACATTTGTTTTCAGACAAACGACAAAGTAGCTGTTAGCTTTAACGAAATTGATCCGATGTATGTCTATTGGAATGGCTATACGGTGTACTATATTCTTGAGACTTTTTCCAATACTGGCGCATCAGCAGTTACTAACAGTTTCTCAGGTTTAAAAGCTCAGCATCAAGGATCAATGCTCTACACGTACAGATTTCAAGGCCACGTGTACCCTAATTTGATAAGTAAGCTAATTCGGTATTTTTGTAATGACTTTTTTAATAATAAGATTTTGCTTATATATTGTTTACTTGTTTTTAAGTTGTAAGATTAATAAAAAACACCTCCCAAATGTCATGGCAATACATTGAACTACCACATTCATGCAGGATGGAGCACCATGTCACACAGCTAAATCTGTTGAAAAGTGGATCCGGGACAATAACGTGGAACTGTTGCAATGGCCTTCCCAATCACCCGACCTTAAACTCATTTATGGGGTACTATGAAAGACAAGCTGAGTTTCAAAGGGTATACGAACATTCCCAAACTAATCGCTGAAATAACTCATATGGTGCCAGAATATCAGTCATGAACTATGTGAAAATCGTGACAATTCAATGCCTGTCAAGTTGCTGCTGTACTGAAAAACAAACGTTTTCCATCAAAGTATTGAGATATTACTATACCAACTTAATAATAGTATGTGTGTCATGCACAACATTGTAAGTAACTGATTGTTATCAATAAATGTGATGATAAATGGAACAATTTTAATTTTTATTATAACATTTTGAGGTGTTGCTGTTGAGGTGGTACTGTATATTATGTTTAATATCTTTTCCTTGCTGGGTATCAGTAAATTAATCAGTTTATGTTCATATAACTGAGAATGGTTACTCGTGAAACATTAAACATTTTAACAAACGATTAATAATTTATTATCACTACTACTTTCTTATACCTCCAGCGAGTAATAAAATAAATGTGCTTCTACGTAAATATATATTAGTAATAATTCAATTAATAGAAGCCAAAATTTATTTTTGAAAAATTAAAAAAGAAGTCAATTATGTTATTTATATTGTGTTCTTTATATTTGTGTTATTTATATTGGGTTATACAATGTGACTATTTGAAACTTGTGTGTATTTAATAAATGGGATTGAAATCTAATGTTTAGTTAATGTGCTCAACCATTTAGAACTCGATGATTAAGATGTCCAGCTACAAATGAATGCGCTTCATGGTCTTCTTCTTGTAGATAAATTGTATCATCATCACATCAATTTGTACATCGCTACGGATATTCATTTCTGGAGTATCAGAATCGAATTGAAAATTAATTTCGCTTTTGGAAACACAGAAGGAGAAATGAAAGATCACAATAATCACAATCTGTTACAGTTAATGTTGTTCTTAAAATCGCATTGGAGGTAAGTGAACGTAGAGCTGTCCGAGCTTGCACAGCAGTAGGATTATCACCATTACCAGCGCCAGATCGAATATGAGAGAGCATATTCCGAAATATGGAAAATACACGAAATAACATTTTCTGACACACCCTATACACATTTGAGAATGCAAAAATGTTAATCTAGACATTAAGCGAGAAATTGGAATATTTATTAATTTTGACTTTCTTTATAAATAAATATTATTACATATGACAAACAAGCCCACAATGCTCTTCAATGTTTTGATACAAAAATACGTTGACAAAGCAAACAGGTTTTAAAAGTTAATAATCCATTACATAAACCTACCATCATAAAGAGCTTGACATTTTATAAACAAAATATAATGTATCTAGTCTTTCCTATTAGATATATTTTACACAAAATAAAAGGAAATTACTTAAACTATATGTTATATAAGACACATAGAAGTTTAATATAACAATGCAGTTCAGTTATTCTCCATTCTCACCAAAGATTAATAACATTTCCTAATTTATCCTAACGATATTATTTCAGTGCCGTTTTGTTAGTTAAGTTTTGATCCACCTGTGGTCATTTTATCTGAAAAAATACAAATACCAAAATTCAAAAACCCAACGGCATGAAAGCCATGGAGAATAAACTCAACTACAATGTTATAATAAACTTCTATGGGTCTTATATAACATATAGTTTAAGTAATTTCCTTTTACTTTGTTTTCTTTGTTTTTTTTTCTTTATAATGGTAGGTTTATGTAATGGATTATTAACTTTTAAAACCTGTTTCGATTGTCAACGTATTTTTGTATTAAAACATTGAAGAGCATTGTGGGCTTGTTTGTCATATGTCATAATACTTATTTATAAAGAAAGTCAAAATTAATAAATTTCCAATTTCTCGCTTTATGTCTATATTAACAGTTTTGCGTTCTCAAATGTGTATAGGGTGTGTCAGAAAATGTTATTTCATGTATCTTCCATATTTCGGAATATGCTCTCTCATATTCGATCTGGCGCTGTTAATGGTGACAATCCTACTGCTGTGCAAGCTCGGACAGCTCTACGTGCACTTACCTCCAATGCGATTTTAAGCACAACATTAACTGGAACAGATTGTGATTCATGTGATCTTTCATTTCTCCTTCTGGTTTTTCCAAAAGCGAAATTAATTTTTAATTCGATTCTTATACTCCAGAAATGAATATCCGTATCGATGTACAAATTGATGTGATGATGATACAATTTTTCCACAAGAAGAAGATCATGAAGCGTATTCTTATTAGCTCGACATCTTAATCATCGAGTTCTAAATGGTTGAGCACATTAACTAAACATTAGATTTCAATCCCATTTATTAAGTACAGACAAGTTTCAAATAGTCACATTGTATAACCCAATATAAATGACACAAATATAAAGAACACAATATAAATAACATAACTGACTTCTATTTATATTTTTATAAATTAAATATTGCCTTCTATTAATTGAATTGTTACTAATACATATTTAGCTAGAAATACATTTATTATATTACTCGCTGGAGGTATAAAAAAGTAGTAGTGACAATAAATTATTACTCGTTTGTTAAAATGAATTGTACATGTTATACTTGAATTCAGTTTCATTTATTTAGTTAGAGTATGTACAAATATTATTTGTAGGCATTTGTATGCATTTTCTTTAAACATCCTTCAGTGCTCTTTCATTCAGCTTACATATTAATTTGTAGTTAAGTCTTTAGAATTAGCATAACAAAAATTTTAGTCACATTCAGTAACTTTATTTAAATTTGAGCTGGAAACTTTAATACCCAAAATAACTATTCGGTATTACAATTGGTGTCGAGTTTCATAATAATTCAGTTTAAACTTTTAGATAAACTATTGAATACCGTGTACAAAATAAACCAGGTGGTGATCCAAATAACTAAGTCAAATATGATGGTCCAGATAATATTGTTCATATTTTCAAGTTGCTATATTTATTCTATATTTTAACGCAGCTATTGTAGAATTGCGCTGCAGGAAATGATGGCTTTTAAGATGAAATATCACAAACCTGACACCCATAGCACTGAAGACACGAATCCGGATTTTAACTGGGGTTGGAATGAAGGATTGGTACCAAGTGATTGGAAGACTGGCATTATCATCCCCCATACCCAAGCCCGGCAAAGATGTCACCAAGATCGAATCCTACAGGCCAGTCACACTGATTTCCTGTCTAACCAAAGTTATGGAAAAAATGATTAGCGAACGCATTATTTACTAGTTTGACAGAAATAATACCGTATCCAATCATCAATCAGGATTTAGATACGGGCATGAAACCATATATCAAATCATTAGAGTCATGGAGGATGTACTGAATGGATTCCAAAACGACTCTTACAGTGCTCGTTGACTTTGCCAGAGCCTTAGATAAAATTAGACCATTAAAGACTCAACACCATTCTGGTAAAGCTAGAACTACCCTACAAATGCTGCAGATGGGATGAAGAATATCATAATGACGGGAAAATCGTCACAAAAACGCTTAATCGCTGGGGTGCCACAGGAATCTGCACTATGACCAGTCTTATTTGTTTGCTATATCGACACTGTGGCTAGAAAGCTAGAGAAGATCAGTGACCCAAAGTTTGGTTTCTTCGCAAATGATCTAACAATCTGGCACTCACACACCGACTAACAACTTCAAGTAATGTTATCCAATAAGGACTGCATGTTGTTAAGAAATGGTATAAATGGGCCAACATGGAAGTTGTTCCCAACAAGTGTGAAGTCATTCTTTTCTCTAACTGGAATGGGGACAAAAAAAAGGGCAAAAATGAGAATCAACAACAGTAAAATAAGATACGCTGAAAAAGTCCGCTTACTAGGATGGCCCAACCGAGAAGAATGACCAGCACTACTTGGTGATGCTAAGCTAGCGTCCTAAAAACAATGTATGTGAGAAGTGTCCTGGGGTAATTTAGTTTCTGAAACAACCTCAACAAGATTGAAGCGGTTCAAAACAAAGCGGCACGAATCATCACAGGGTCCGTGTGAAAAAAAGCCATAGCAAAATTTATTCTGGAAGCCGACCTGGTGCCCTTGAAAATTGGCTACTCAAGCAATAACATGAAGAAGGTGGAAAAAATGCATTGAATGCCAGAGGGGGGACCCTTGAAAACCATCGCTGCAAGTGCAATCCCTAATCAAAGACTAAAAAAGAGAAATAACACCAATGAATGCAAACGGAAAAAAAATTAGTCACATCCTTACAATACCCGGTTTGTGAGTGCGAAAAAAACTACGATGAATATTAAGCTGTATCCCTAATTGACTGAATTGGCCAAAAGCAAAGCTCCCAACAATGTCAAGATGAGAAGATAAGCTATCATTAAAACTATAATTGAAAGAGGTTCTCAGGAACCAGAAATGTTGTCCGGTGGTTCAGTCCAGTCTGAATGTGGTACAGGCGCTGCCGTGATATATGACAACAACAATGAACACATAAATTGTTAGAGCCGGAGCGGGCTATATCGCTTCATCCTGTGCAGCTGAAATCCATTCCAAGGCTGCCGGCTTAGCAAACATCATTACCAACAAGAGAATGAGCAGTAAAAGAAGTTTATTATATGCACAGACTCCCAATCCTCTATAAGAACTTTAGAAAGGGGCCCCTTGCTAAACACCGTGCAGGTCACTACTAGAGTATGGAAAAGCTTTATCAGGATCGCCAAAAATGCTGATATGACAATCCAGTTTGTTTCTGCCAACTGCGACATCGAAAGGAATGAAACAGTGGACAAGGAGGCGGATACAACAGTCAGAACCGGTAACCAACGGAATAATAAAATTGAATATCAGACCATCGCTGCTACCATAAACGACGTAACAACAAAAATGGAATAATGAACTTGATAAAAGGACTGAAAGATGAAAATCATAAGCAACAGAAGAAACACCAGAATGCACATGGTGCGGTCATAATAATAAAAGGATGGAGCACATCCTTGACGACTGTCCGCCCCTGGATGCTAAAAGAAAGAAGCATAACATCAATGGTACTAGGGACCTCGACGGTATCCCAAAAGGCCAAGATTATCCTCCTTTTTATGCATAAGATTACCCAGCAGTGAACCTTGCATTGTCGGAAATAAAAAAAACTATCCCTGTTAATATGTTTTCCTTTATTAGTAAATTGTAAAAGACTCAACATATGTAGTTATATATATGCATGCCAAACAATTTATGACATATTAAAAGTTCATTGTGTTTTTTCTCAAATAGTTTTGTTTTGTTATAAATGACTAAAAGATGAATATTTCTCAGATGGTTAAAATTTGAATATACATATTTTGTTGTTCAATTCACAGAAACGGTCAATTGTCCACTATTGTTTAAGAGTATTTAGACAACAGAGCACTAAATTCCAAGGAAACTTATAAATTGCAATCAGACTTGTTTTTGACTTCATAAATATTTAATATTTTAAAATACACTTCACTAATTGAAACTAAAAATGTTTTCAAATGAGCGTTTCACAATTAATGTTTTAAATAACAATTTTAACAAATTTGAAGAATCTTTGCAAATAAAGTACTGCGAATATTAGTAGAGCATGCTAAATAGACCATTTGAATCAAAAATCAAGTTCAAAATGTGCTATTCAAAGTTTGGGAACATAAAAAATGAAATATCTACAGCCCTTAGGTAATCTCTAAAAGATAGCGAGTTATTTAAATTGAGACCCTTCGATTTTTGTGAAGATAACCTACATACGCAAAAGAATCATTGTAGACAGATTTCTTAGTAAAATGTTTAGAACGGTAAGCATTAGATGTTTTCTTTATTTAAGAAGATATAATTTATACAATTACCAAATATAAATTAAATAGTTAATGCAAAATATATGATAACAATATATGATTACACTTTTTTAATTTTTTTAGATTGTTTATACTATCCTTAGAATAAGCATATTTCGTAGATTCATATTAGTTTCAAATTAGATTCACCCACTGCATTTTATAAGCAAACAATAATATAAATGTGCAAACTGTTAACATAAATAAATGATAAAATACTAGCAATGTAAATGTAAACAGTTACTGAAAATAAATAAACGATACAATGTTTTATTGTTTGAACCGGTTCACATTTTTTTAACATTATTAACATTTTTAACATTATTTCTTTGGGTGATATCAGAAGTAATTATATGTAATATTTAAATTCATTTTTATGGAAAATACATCTAAACTAAGTGTTTAATAGTATGAAAATTATCAAAGGTATTTAATCGTGTATCGGTTATTATTTCCAGCCATATATTCTGTGTATAAGAACAGAGTCAAAAGGCCATAATAAAGTTCATAATACAATTTACAAATATTTCATCTATGCAACATTTTAATAATTGTATGTCAAAATTATTATGAAAGAGTGATCAGACTATGTACTATTTAAATAAGTACTTGGAAAAACATGAGTTTTTAATTTCAATGGTTTTGTAGTGGTATTTTGTGGGATCTCAATTTGTCACAATTTGGAAAACAATTATTATATTTTTATTAATACCTTAGATGAAATATTTTTAAATTGTGGTATATCTTTACTGCAAAACGTATTGGTTACATACAGAATAATAATGATTGTAATTTTGAAATCAAAATATTTAATAGAAATAACATAAAATAAAATAATAGTTTATTATATGAAATGTTAATAGAACATTTTTTTTAATTTTGTAAAAAATACATATTTAATAAATATTGTTTAATTTTGTGGAATCTAGATGTCGGCGTCCAATATTGTCATCCATTTATATTTAGTTGGCTTGGGAATAGGAGCTGTTAGAATAAACAAAGAAAGCATGTCATAAATATTTGCGGTGTGTTTAAAAAGCTAAAATTTTACAGACATGACAAATGATGGTGTCATATTCTAACAGAGTGGTAAGAAAGTAAATAGCTAATACAGTTTATATAGCAGTACATCCTTGATCAAAGTAATGCCAACCAATATATATATATATATATAAAGTTTATATATATTGCATTAGCATTTCTGAATTTATTAGATGTTCAGTTAGATATTTGTTTATAATATGCTGGACATAAAATACTTTTAACATAATAGTTCAACATTCTGATATTGGTTGAACTTTTATAGCCAATGTAAATAAAATAGTTGCAAACTTACATCGGCTTATCGTCATATTGAACCCTGAACCGCCAGTAGATTCATCCGTTAAAAAGAAAATTAGTGTTGTTTTGAAAGTCAGCACAATTGGTGCACTTGGTTTGAGGCACACCCTTTGACCAGCTGAAAATATAAATGTGCACTTCTATGTTAATCCTTCGTTGGCCAAACCAAGTTTACGATGTCGTTGACTAAGAGAGTTGCAAATACACCCCGACTAATTTTTTAAAATAAAGCCATATTTATTTCTAGTTGTACTATTTAATAACAAAGATAAAATCAAATCTTTATAATTATTAGGGAAATGTGTCAATTTCATTATCATCTGCGCCCAATTGTATGAATCGATTAACACCAATTTTAAATCTCTCTGGTAACAATTTGTGCTGTTTTAAGGCACATTTTTATAAATAATGCAACTAAACAGATGCCATATAGAGGGGATAAATCATTCTACACAAATAATTTTAAGCATCAAAGTAAATCATCACTCGTATTTGGACAAATAAATCAAATAACAAAATGTTTTCTTCAGATACCAAAATGATTTATTCAATGACAACATTTTTTGCTGAGTGCCTCCTTCAGTGTCTGAAATATTTTGGCAAATATACGGATTACCATTTATATCTGTTAGTAATGGCTACATGTATGATATGTGTAATGTGACAGAGTTTTGTTTTAATTATACCATAGTAATTAGGTGTAATAAAAAATTAATTAAAATTTAGTTTAAATCCTTTAAACAATCAAATCTCTGGAGATGTTAGTAATGTCGATTGTGGCATTATTGAGGTTGTAATGAATAATTTCCAATTCGATGGAGACTTGTATTCTGAGTGTAGCGTTATGTTATTGATGAGTACTTTGTTCGGGTTTTGTGGCCTATATAAAGTGTTTTGGAAATGTTGAATTCTAGTTTGTAATCTAGTTTGAAATCTGATTTACCCTCAAGCTATGTTTTTTGCATTTTTCTAAACCACATGATTTATTTATCCATTTCTCCCAGTTTTTTTTTATATTCCACATCTTTTATGTAAGATAAAAGTTATTTTTATAAAACACGTTATATTTCAGAATTAAAACTAACATTCATGCCTATTAATCAATAACCATAATTCGAACATGTGGAAATATAGATCAATCAAATTATGTAAAAGGAGTGTCGTATGAAATCATGCACAGTATAAAAGGCTAGTATTAAGTGGGGTAAGCTTTATGTTTAATCACAGAAGCGATTCTGCGAGGCATACTGTCAATAAGAGAGTTACAACTCTCAGAGGGGGTCCCCAAAGACCACGTCCGGTTGATGGCTTCCTTGAGTTCATTGACATTGCTGAAACTGTAATATCTGTAGCTTTGCGGCAGATTCTGAATCGGATAGAGATCCCACCTGTTGCCTGGCCATTCCAGAACCTGGATTGCACGGACTTTGCAGTATGGCAGGGCGTCTTGTCATGCTGGAAGAAAGTGGCAGTTTCTTTTCCAGAATGTCAATGTACTTCACTGCGTTCATTCTAGAGTTGATTGGCAGAAAGGTTGAGGACCACTGCGACGAAAACTGAAGCCACCCTACAACATGAAAGTATGGGGTAGCTTGGTTGTATTTAGAGTATATCAAGGACTGTAAGGTGAGCTTTCTCTTGGGCGGCGTACAAATTGTCGGGAGGCTTGGCCCATGCGAAAGTAACTATCATCACTGAAAAGAACACTTCAGTTTTCTGATGTCCAATCTTTGTATTTTTCGCAGAATTTAATTCGCTTAGTAAGCATGACCTTAGATTGAATAATCGATCCACCCATTACATCTGATAATTGTGCTCGCTTAGGCCTGATTTATGCTGAATGAATGTGAAATGAGGTGTGTTTTAGTAAATGAGGGTGCAGTGATAATCCCAGAACGCAATTTCTTCAATGTGAAATGATGTGCGTTGTCTAGTTAGCGAATCAGAGACTTACAAAACAGCTAACACAATGAACTACGCAATGCACTCGAAAGGCTGAATGCCTGCGGTTTCATTCAGATATTGTCTACCATCAGATGGCTCACACCATATCCTCATTGTGACAATGTATAGGATGTGGGAATTTTCTTTAGCAAGGATATGAGTAAGAAAAATAATTTGAATACCTGAGAGTTACCGATATATGTATGTATGTATACAATTTAATTAACTGCTTTAAATTAATCTCTTACAATAACCAAATTAAGTGCTTTAAATTAATATACAAATATTCCTAAAAAAAGGCACATTTTTAATGTTGAAAACATCTGGATTTAAAAAATACAATGACTTGTTAAACACATTTAATTGTTTATATCTTTTTGAACACCGCATACAATACTATTTTTGGCATATTTTGAAATGGACCAAAATGCCTAATGGGTGAGGTAATGTTTGGTTTTAAAACTCGTGTTAGTGTTAAGTCTAGTTTTAAAACCATGCATGAAACCAAACATAACCTCAATAAAAAGTTTTAGGTTTTACAACTTTTAATAGTTTTAAAACAGTTTTAAAACCAACAGTTGGTTTTAAAACAGTTTTAAAACCAACAGTTGGTTTTAAAACCGTGTTAAAACCATATTAATACTATGATAGCTTGAAG
>JAUYWI010094464.1:0-11988 GCA_034780595.1 Parotoplana pacifica | reverse complement strand
ATAATGTACTAACCTATCTCATTTTTATGTTTAAATATGTTTGTTTGTTCTAATGTTATTGGTTTCATCAATACAATTTTTATTTAAATTAGATGTATTTTTTCTTAAAAAGTTTGATGGTTACTTCTGATACACCCTGTATATTCTGGGTTTTTAAAAATATTGCAACCTGATAGCCAATCAAATTTGAGAATTTCTATTCTTGCTATAAAAATATCTAAAAGTTCAAATCCCATATCATCTGTGACAATTTAGCTTTGTGGAAAATTTCAATAAAGATATTTACAAGAAGAAAATTATGATTTTGTATCAAAATGGTCCTTTTGTCAAATTCCTATATATTTTAATGGATAATTTTGCCATTTCTATCTTTGATAAAATTTAAACTAAAGGGTATATTAACTTCAAATTTTGCATATTTAGCCATTATATAAAGTAATATTAGTGTGCTTATTAAAAAATAGTGATTTAGTCCCAAACTAGTCAAATGAATTAAAAATTTTCAAAAATGATTTAAGTTGGCTTAAAGGATATTTATAATACATTATTAATAATTTAAAACCATTAAATGGGCCAAAAATAAATTTATGGATTTGCCCAAGAATGGTGGACCTCACACAAAAGTGAGGCATCCAATTATTAGTCCAGTCATTCTATGGTTCATAGGTTTTTAATGGTTTTGTATTCAGAGTGATGTCCTGCATCATAAATTTAAAAAATCATTTGATGGAAAAATGCTGAAAATGGCAATCAAATGGTCCATTGTGTGTTAAATTCCTATCTCTTAAAAAATTGGAATTTTTCACATAACATCCAATTGACTGCTATTGATGTTACAAGTAATTTTTAAAATGGTGTGGTCCTAAGTTTACATGAAAAAAATTTTGTAAACATATTTTTAGTATAATTATGATTAAATTTAATACTACTTGCAAGTAGCATGCATATGCAATAGATCACTACAAAAATACAGAATATTTTAAAGAAACCCCAATTTCAGTGGGTGTAGGATCACACCATTTTTTAAAAATTATTTGTAACAGCACTCAGTATTCTAAATTTGAAACCAATTGCATAAATGTAGGAAATTTACATTGGATGAACTATTTGATTGCCATTTTTGGAATTTTCTCATCTTAGGGTTTTTTAAATTTTTATCTGGTGATGTGGAACATCACTCTGAATACAAAACCATTAAAAAACTTGTGAAACAATGTTGCCAGTGCTGAATCTTTTTTTTCTTAGAATTACTGGATTGTATCTAACACATTATTTCTAATGTCTATCTCAAATGTGAGCAAGATATGACATTTCATTTCAGAAATATTTATTATTTGTATTTCTTAGGTCCTAGTGGACCTTGCACATTAAATTTGATGTCAATCAGACAAACTTTAATTTTTGGAAATTGTGACATTGGCCCTTGCTCAGCCCCCTTATTGATATATTTAAAAAAAGTCAAGTTACCTGTGTACCAAATTTCCACCCTATCAATGCACATGATGTATGATTTTTTAGAGGGGGTTAAATTTTTTGAGGTGACTTCCATGAATTAAGTATATTGTTCTATACTTAGTATACTTCTGTTATCAATCTCAATTAACTTTCTTAATTTATGTTTCTTTACTTTTTTATATAAAATCAATTAAATTATTTATTTATAAATCACTGAATACCATTTAATGAAAATTACCAAGATATGTCAATTTGTTTGAGTTGATAATGTCATAGAGCCATTGTAATAGTCATGGTATTCCAACTTATGGTGGGTACACATTGTTTCTATGTTCAAATTCATTCATGCATTTCTCTATACTAGAATTTGTGCTGAAGTTAGATTTGTTGCATTCTTAATCAAGATCTACACCTATCAAGCAGGATGCCCTGATTAAAATAGAAATTAGAAGTACTCAAATGTCAATATTTCATCATTACTGATGTTATTTAATTCATTAATGAATGGGAACTAAACATCCTGAGACCTAAATCACACCTGTGAATTGTCTGCCATTCAGCAAATTCTTCCAAATGATAATAAATGGACTCTTTTAGTTTTTCCAAAGTGTTAATATTAGCAGGACATCCATCTGTATACTAGTTTTGGATTATTTGCTTTTCATCATTAGACCCCCAAATTCTGCAATTTTACATTGGGGTCATTCAATTCCACATGGTCATATTTTTGTTATTTTTTTTTTACTTCAGTAACTATAATAGTAGGACTGTAATTACACTGATTAGGTATGTCCAAAGCATTATCAGTGTGCCAGTAATTGAATGTTCTCTGTATACAGGTAAGAGAATAATGTAGGCTAACCAATCAGATTAGTTCTTGAGTCAATCAGGTACATTTCCAAGGAGCATAATGCAGCACCGAGTCTGTTTTTATTTTGAGATAGTGGTTGAGACTACTTGTTGTAGTTATCATTGTTATTGTAACTTTATTAATGCATGTTGATATGCATTAATGCTACACGTTTTGTATTTTTTGCCCCCTCCCTTAGGATTCTGCCATTCCACATTGTAGCTGTAAAAAATCTGCATTTTTATCAATATGGGTAAACAGCTCTGAAGTTCAAATCCTGTACTGTACTGATGAGGGGAAATACCCCAAAACTAGTTTTCAGATGGATGTCTGGTTAATATTGATGTTTATAAATTACAATTAATTTTTAAATTTTATTTCATGTTTGGAGGTTCTCAACTGAATACATATTTTCCCATGTTCTCCAGATTTAAGACTTGGTTCTCTGTCAATTCAACCTTGATGTAGTATGCAAGTTATTTATAGACTTTAAATCTACATTTGGCTTTTTGACTATAAGTTATAAACATCATTGTTGGCAGGTGAGCTTATGATCTAATGGTCGGAATGCTTGCTTGCTAATCAAAAGGTCACTGGTTCAAATCCTGCTCCATACTGGTGAGGGAAAATACCCCCAAACTAGTATACAGATGGATGAGAGCATCTAGTAGCCAGGTGGTTAGCATGCTGAACTATGGATTGGGAGGTACCTGGTTCAAGACCCAGTCATGGCACACTTTCAAGTTACTTGGTGAACAGGGTTCCAAAAGTGCTCAGGTACTAAACCCACCTCTGACCTGCCTGATAAGTGGTCATGGTGTCCCTATGTGAGACAGTGTGCACCTCCTGTGGTGTAGAGTGGGTACTGGCTACACCATGTGAACAAATTTAGGATTTTAACTATAAAAGGTGTGAGTTTTTGAAGTTGGGAATTGAAAGCAAAAGAGTTTACCATAATTGCTTCCAGCAACCAAATGACTATTTTTCCACCATTTCATTGATTTCTGATATAATAACTAACCAGTTGATCAAATTTGTCCTTGTCCCAATGTTGATATTTTGATTGTCAATTATGATTGGAATTGTGATTGCTGTCTTATTTTCATTCAGTAATTGCCATGCAATAAAGATAGGACAGTGACAGGTTTGTTTGCTTTTTTGTCTCACCAGCTGCTTAACATAGCTTCACCAGTCATGTAAAAATTCTGCTTTCCATATTGCCTTTTTTGTCCATGATCATTCCTAAGAACTTAGGAAGTAATTCGTTATGATATTTGATTTTCAGTTCTCTTTTAGTATTAACCTCACGAAAGTCTAAAGTCTAAATAAATACTATATTTCTTAAGTAGTATACTAAATATTTTCAAAATATAATCAAGAAATACCTAATTATTCCAAACAGTGCTGGAAAGTAAAAATATTCTGGGACTATGTGCAAGAATATAGTACCCGTTTTGTTAATAATTATATGCATGTTCCAGGTAGTAACCCATTTGTGGATTATCTGCAGAGCTTTCTCAATTCTTTTGGATGAATGCTTGGAAAATATTGTCATCTGATGTGTAGATAGCTATGTCATTGACATAGAAGGCAATTTGGATGTCTAATTTTCTACATTTATACCCTAAAATTATGTAGAAAGCTACTAGAAATTTTTTTAAATGTTACATAAATTAGGGTTTACTTACAGTATTGACAAAGTTTGTTGTTGTTGTTTGGTAGTTGAAAAGAAAAAAAGAGCATTTTTATGTTTGTTAGTTTATTGATATTAAAACTTCCATTTTAGAAGATTCTGTGTCTAGTCTAGAAAATTTGTGTGTCAGATGGATAGCCAAAAATCTTAATCTGTTGACGACTGTTGATCCTGGGCCTCCACCACGTTGTCAATTTATTGATCAAAATGTTTATTTGGTAGCCCGACCTGCTGAGAAGTTACTTTATCAACTTTGTAAGAGAGGCTTGCTTACAGATGAAACAATCCATCTTTTTACACCAAGTAATGTTGATTTAGTGGCTCCAGTGTTCAAAGATTCCAATGTTTCATCAAACAGTTTAAAAATTCTTCATCAATTTCAATTACATAGTTTATGGGCAGTTAATATGTCCAATGTGACACTCAATAATCTTATTGGTTGTCTTGGTGAATCAACTGTCAAAAATCTAGCCTATCTCAACATATCTAGCACTTCAATTCGATGTGAAAACAAGTTACCTATAGTAGTATCATTATGTCGCTTCAAAAACCTGAGAGCTCTGAATGTGAGTAAAACAGAGTTTACCAGCCAGTGCCTTCAGATAATTATCAAAGACCTACCTAGATTGACTCATATAAATTTATCTCGCACCAAAGTATCTGACATTTCACCTTTGCTACATCTTCGTGACCAACTCGAAAGTCTTGTAATGCACAGGGTTGATCTGGGCTGCACGGAAATGGCTTTGAAGTGTGTACTGCCGCTACACCAACTTTACCAACTTGAGATGAGTGATGATCCACCTCCAGATATGTCTACGGCTTATCAGCTTCATCATCATCATCATAACAATAAACATCATGCTCGTCGAGGTTGCTGTAAGGAGATGCCAGTATTGATTGAACTTATGTGTCAACCAGAATCTTTCCCAAGAATTACCTATTTGGATCTTTCAGGAAATAAATTAGGATTGCAATTGAAGCACATAAGGTAAATATGTATCACATGTATATTATTATGAATTGTATAGCTACTACCTATTGTTTTTTTTGTTAGTAATAAAATTTAATTTTGCTTTTTAGTGAATTTATTAAAAACCATCCAAATCTTCAATTTCTTGGTCTTGCATGCTGGAATACTGAAAGTGAAACAGATTTAACAAAAATTGAAGTGATGCAGTCTCAATATCCAGATATTACAGTATGTTTGTGTAACTTTAATTAGACCTTAATTTACACCCACTAATAGATTTTGCCATTTTTAATTTTTAATAAACTTCCTGGATATGACCCTTCTCTAAGAGGGTCATAGGATACTCACGCAACCCCCCATAGAGAGACCGCTTTTGATATAACAAAATTTGTTTTTAGAAAATTTGAAGCACTGATGTATGTACCTACCTTATTTGTGAAGCATATTAAAGGATATTATTTTTCTCTATTTGAAGGTTTGACATCTTTTCTGTAAATGCATTAAATAGAAATGGCACTTGGTACTGGTAGTTGTGTAATCTATATTTATGATTTAGATTTTTTTATTGTTCTGTTTACTTTCACTGATTAATTATTGGCTTCATATTTTTAGATGACTGGTGATTCGGGTAGTTTGATGTTATTAAATTCTTTGGATCATTACAAAGAAAGATGGCAATATCTTCAGTGTTCATTAAACCACATATTTGAAACAACTCGATTTTTGGACAAGCCCCAACCGCAGCTTTTATCGGTGTGTACATTTAATTTTTAGCGATTAAACCCTGTGGATATATTCTTTAATACTTCTGAATAATAATTTGGTTTACTATCTTGTGGTCACTAGGGGGGATTACCATATCGTCAGACTGATCGTTAGCGTTTAGGATGAAATTTGCATCAGTTTGGTGTAAAGATTTTGGGCTCGACTTCCCATTAGGTCACATGACAGAAATCCTATAGAAATGAAGGGGTCAAATGAGTAAAAGATACTTTTCATTAAAAATTATCCCTGGGCCCTGAGAGTCAATTAAAATTGAGAATTTGTATTTTGATATTTATTTTTTAGTATAAACTTTATGGATAAAATAAGGACAAACTATTGATTAATGAACAGAATCAAAATTCATTATACTTAACTAAGTGTTTTTATTACCGCTAGATAACGACTGAAAAATATTCTGCTTATAGGAACTAAGTGTATAGTATATTATGGATCATCAGTTACAACTAACTTTTTAAAAAGATGAATCATAATCAATATTTAAATAGAAAACATTATTTTTATAGGTTTTTATTCATTTGACCATCAAAATAATTTTCTTAATGTTTCTTTAGATGTGTAAGTAAAATAGACAATTACAGTAAGTTACTCTGTGGTTAATAATGTGAGGCGATTGATCACGCGAAAGAATAAGAAAAGATTTAGAATTTGCATGGCATTTTCACACGCTCAGAAAAGTAAAACAGCCAATCAAAATGTAGCTGATTTAAATAACCCACTAGCATCTGAATAATCATATTTTGGACGTTGTTAGCAAGAAGTATCCTAGATTTTTTTAATGTGTTGAGCCGTACTAGGCAATAAACAATTTGGACGTGGATTAGGCACCACACATTATAAAACAACCACCCGTCTAGTTTGTTCTAATCTGATAGTTTCTGAATTTTTTAAAGCTAAATATATTTCAGTTGTTTTGTTTTGTTTATTAAAAGGCTGTTTTACAAGCAATGAGACTGCATAAACGTCGTGAAGGAGTTACCCTCGCAGGAACTGCTGCAGTTTATAATTTAACTAAAGGACAGCATGGTTCTGAACTACCTCCAGATTTAGTTAACAAGGCTACTCGACTGACATTGACTGCCATGGAAAATTTTTCTCGGAATCGTCAACTTCATAAAAATTGTTTTCTTACTTTGTGTAGTGAAAGTGTACTTCACAGAGCTGTGAGATTTTTTTAATAGATATGTTGTGGTTTTCACATCATCATAATTATACATAATTTTGTTTTTAATGTTTGTAGACTTTCAGCTATAAACGTTGCTGTGAACTTGTTTTTAATGCGCTCATCAGTCTTAGTGATTTACACGTTCGTCAAATGGGAGTTGCAATTATATCAATCTTGGCAGCGGAGGTAGGTTTTGATTATACAGAAACCGTACCGGTAATAAAAAATGGAGTATATTATAAAAACCATTCGTGACTAAGAAATGACCGTGTATATGTCAAATTGGATGTTAAATAACATTATTTAAGCATATTGGTGTATGATGCATACAAAAAAAAAGAATATGGAAAAAAATACTGTTAATAGTCCACCTTCGCTCCTCGTCTCTCGATGACAGACTGAAGTCGTCTAGGCATTGATTCGACAAGATTGTTAATGAAATCAGGGCTCATGTTTTGGAAGTGCCAAGTGGCTCTCTCAAAAAGTTGCTGCATCCTGTGAATGATTTGACCATCGAGTCTAGACTTGATGTAGCTCCAGCTGTTCTCAATGGGATTTAAATCCGGGCTATTGGGTGGCCACTGAAGCAACTGGATGCCATGATCTTCGAACCACTGCTGTGTGTGGTCTTGCGTTGTCTTGTTGATACACCACTTCCTGATGGCCATTCCAGATGGGTAAGAGGTGCTTTTCGAGCACGTCAATGTACGATGCAGTCGTCCTTCAAGTTTGTGAAGAGGCAATGAACGATGGAAAAAGAAGGCTCCCCAGACCATTATCGATCCGCCACCACCTTGCCCATCCCTTTGGCTAGGAAAATAACCTCTCTGACTTGTTTGCACTAAATGCATTGGTGTTTCATCGGAAAATAAAACTTGTCGCTAGTCCTCAATGTTCCAATGAATATGGTCTTGGGTCCATTGAACACGCAAATGTTTGTGTCGTTGAGTAAGGAGTGGTTCCCTGCGTGCAACATAACTGTAGCGACCACTGGAGAAAAGTCGGTGACGTACTGTTCGAGGTGAAGCATGGATAACGCCTGCTTGCTGCCAGTGTTGCGACAAGGCCTTGCTGCTCATCCTGGGGTTGCGGGTTGACATCAGCAGAAGAGCTCTGTTTTGACGTGATGTTGAAACTCTTGGTCTTCCAGACCTTGGCAGATCATCAACAGAGCGTGATTGTTGATGTTTGCGAACCAGTGCAATTATTGTTGCTCTTCGGACGTTGAATCGATGGGCCAATTCGCTGTAGCTAAAGCCTTCTTGCTTTATTGTGACTATCTGTACTCTCTGATCGTGAGTCAGAACCATGATTAAGGCAATTGTGAGCGCTTGATTTCAATATTTATTTTTATATCATGCAAACATGTGTCACTGGCATTGAAGATTGTGCAACAATTAGCCTTGAATAGTTACGTAATCGCCTCAATCATCTTTTAAAACTTACTAGAGGGTCTCCAAATGATGAGAGAAAAGTGAGTCAGCCACGTCCTCTTGTATACCCTAATTTGATTAACCCAATTAATTAACTATTGCGAACATTCAACTCGACTGTATAATTCAATTTATCTGAAATAAGAGCTAGTAAGTTTCATCCTAGCGCAAGACATTTACCAGCAGACTAAGGTGCATTATGCGAGCTAATATGAGATTTTCTAACTATCTAAATTAATTAACCAATTTAGTGATTCTTATTGGAAAAATAACTTTAGATGATAATAAAATCATCGATGGAATAACTGTACACCTAAAAATATTAAAAGCATGTACTTCATGTATGTAGAATAAATCTTTACTGCAACAAACATAAAAATAAGAAATAATATCAGTCAAGTTTTCGACAGTACTAACATCATAGAAATGAATGTAATCCAGCCAAAAGATGTGTAAAAATATAAATATGGTGGTATTTTACTAATACTTTTAAAATCGGCTTCTTTTTTCCAGCCCTGTATGTTTATATTAGAATATATTGTATAAAATCAGCCTATGTCTCTACCATAGATATTGTATCGTTCATATTAAAAGTAATATACAATATCTATGGTCTCTACATGTACACATAGACATCTAAAATAAAGGGTCCAAAAAAATTTGGATTTGTGTGGAACAACTTGGAGAATATAAATATTTTCCTGAAATAGGAAAAGTAGCACACTTTTATATACAAGGCTATTTATGGTTTCGAGTAAAATACGTATCTCGAGAAAAATGTCAATTTTTCCCACAAATCCAGAGTTTTGGTCTTTTTAATTAGATGTCCCTAGATTTTATAGTCCACCAGAGAAAGAACGGATAATCAGAAGATTTGATTCCTACAGCAGGTCGTAATTTTCCTCCAAGTGATGTAAAATAAATGGTGTATTATTAGTTTTTAGATTATTTCTAGTGTATTTTTTGGAATGATTTTATTTGCCAATGAGATTTTGTCCTATTTTGCTACCAAGTTTTTCAAATACATAATTAATTTAGGTCTTTTTGACTGCAAAAAAATCAAAACAAAACTTTGTGGTCCATGCAAGGCGTTAAAAAGTCTTAAATTGCTTTTTTCTTATTCTGCACTCGCTCCTAATATCTAAGATCTGAGTTTTAATTTTTTTATTTATAAAAATAAACTAAGGCGCATGTGGTAATTTAAAACGCTTATATTTAATCTAATTAAGATAAAACAGCAGTCATTTTTCTACCAATGACGCCATAAAAGCTGTAATAAATGGCACAGATATCAACGGTGCTTAATACCATACACATATGTTGGTCCCAGATAATAAATATCTCATAAACTAACATTATTATTTATTAATCTTAGTTATCTTTCTTGTCGAGCGAGCCATACACGAATTCTTGAACTGAACAACAACAAAAACTATTCCTCTAAGCTATGAAAGTGCTACAAATCCCTAAAGATTACAGATGGATGGTTAGAAGATAAGATAACTTTTGGATTTGATAGTGACTGGTAATAGGTTATTATCCATTTTAAGTAATTTAATATGTGCTGCGGGTGACACATTAAACAACAAATAGAGGTACAATTATTTAAAAAATCAATATTGTGGTTAGTTGACAGTGTGTTAGTTACATTGTAGATAGCCTAACTTAGGCCGGCTAAAGCAAACGTCAACATAGTAGCCTATACGTGGACTAGCTGACGCTCGAATACATTTAAAACAATTATTTGAGTGCAATACTAACCGTTTCGCTTTGTTATAATGAGCGTGTACCAATTGTTGTCAGAGGATCTTTCTGCAGTACTCTAAACCTGCTACCCCGCTTTGTCACAATTAATCTTAATTTGCTTGATCAGAAAAAGAAATCAAGTGTGGAACTAACTATCCGTGATTGTGATTATGGCTTTGTATTGGTATCACTCACATATTTTGCATTAGAAGAAGACGATTTTATTGTTCTATTCATAGCCATACCTGCTGGAATTAATTGTTTCTTAGTCAAATGCCAGTGTGTGTTCAATTATGACTACCATTCGGACTCCCAATGGCACCATTATGCTGCTCTCCGAGTACCGTAGGGAGAATCTGTATCCCGACTGGGTGAAAAAATGTCCGCAGATATTGTCGAATTTTGTGCGCTGTCTGGTTCATAAGGCCGGTTGTGTTAAAGGTGAGACCACGTTGTACCTCTGGAGGGGGGGGGGGGGGCGTTAGGCATTGCTTAAATCCAAATAGCTAGGTACTCCTGCATTATGTCGTTGGCAATTTGGTGTTGATTTTCACTAAAAGTCGTATGGAGGATAAAATACGCTGCTGATTGACTTGTCGAGAAATTGGTTGTTGTTTTTGTTATTATGACGAATATAGATGAGTGATTCGAACCCCAAAAATGGTTCAATTCGTTTAGAAACGAGGGAGATTTGCGTTTGCGTTTTTATATTTTTAAATCGTTGAAGTCAGTTCGTGCGGACGATGGTATGCGGTAGTTTATGAAGTTCTGGTCTGAATTGGTACCTCCTCATAACATCAACTCGATAGTCTTTGCTTTTTGTTTATTACGAGGTGCTGTGGTTGTGGCAGCAGCAGCAGTGGTAGTAGCTGGAGCTAAAGACAATATAATTACCGGTTGTTCAACGCTTTCTTAGTGAGACTGTCTATGACTTCATATTGGTGGGAGATCTATGTTATTTTTCGATAGTCCGGTGATACGGTAGGTTCATGAATATCGGTGGACAGTGAACTATCCTGTAGCTTTGGATTTCTAGATGGAGCTGAAGAAACGAATACCTTGTCACGTAGAGAATTGAATGGATACTTTAAAAACAATTGTGACATTAGTAGGTAGGAATTAAGCTGTTGGCGACGATGCTAAGCTGCTCCATTCATTGTTCGTTCCTATGGTGGCTGATCATTTGACGTCTTCTACAAAGAATGCATCATTGGCATAACGGAGCGACGTTCATGTCTAATCCATATTGTTGGTTTGTCTGTTATTGTTTGTTTAAGTGCATGTGCATTATGCAGTATCGAATCTGAGCAGTTGTTAATGGCTGGCTATGTTCGTTCCTACGAGAGGAAAAGCTAAGTGGTGAGTGAAGTGAAGTGTGTACAGTGATAGGATGAGTCTAATTGGTGTGTACAGTGATAAGATGAGTCTAATTGGTGTGTACAGTGATAAGATGAGTCTAATTGGTGTGTACAGTGATATGATGAGTATAATTGGTGTTGACAGTGATAAGATGAGTCTAATTGGTGTTGACAGTGATATGATGAGTCTAATTGGTGTTGACAGTGATAAGATGAGTCTAATTGGTATTGACAGTGATAGGATGAGTCTAATTGGTGTGTACAGTGATAGGATGAGTCTAATTGGTGTGTACAGTGATGAGATGAGTCTAATTGCTGTGTACAGTGATAGGATGAGTCTAATTGGTGTGTACAGTGATCAGATAAGTCTAATTGGTGTGTACAGTGATAAGATGAGTCTAATTGCTGTGTACAGTGATAAGATGAGTCTAATTGGTGTGTAAAGTGATGAGATGAGTCTAATTGGTGTGTACAGTGATGAGATAAGTCTAATTGGTGTGTACAGTGATGAGATAAGTCTAATTGGTGTGTA
>JAUYWI010094453.1:0-11988 GCA_034780595.1 Parotoplana pacifica | reverse complement strand
ATTAATTATTTGTATGTAAAATAAAATTCTTTAAAATACACAAAATTCGGCCCATCTTTTGGCTCACCCTGTATGTTCATAAATTATATAGAATAACTTGATCCAAGAGTTTGTTTTCTATCTTCTGATAATGCCTTTTTATATCATTGCATTTTTATAATATTTGTCGGATGATTTAGCCATAGAGTCCTTACCCACTTTGGTACGGATTTGAAAGAGAATATTACTAGCCCTTCCCTTTGTGTGAGAGTTGTGTGATTTAATAGTACTGATAAATAGGAGAATTTTTATATGTCTTTCTTCTAGATACATGAAAAAGACAATTGATTTTCTGTTCACATGTTTGCGCAAAGATCGTGAAAAGCCTCTAGTATTTGTAGCAGTTGGTATGCTGGGACAGTTGGTAGAGAGAAATTTTATCTCAATGGGCTACCTAAAACTGATAACGCCTCATCTTAAAAATAACCTGCCTGGAAAAGATACCAAGTAAGATAATCCCGAGACCTAATTATACAATCTTGATAATTCTTACTTGTATTAGAGGAACTGGTAGTAGTAGCATTGGTAATACGAATAAAAGTGTTGTTAATTATTTGGGCTCAATAACGTCGGTTGTCCCTGAGCTATATATTTATTGTATATAGTATTTTTCTGATGATAAAGAAACAAAATCTAGCTTTTAATTTAAACAAAATTGATATAATTTTTGTATCCCATTATATTTGCTTATGTTTAGCACTTATAATTTTTTATAAAAAATATAGATGTATGTTCATACTGTATGTAGAGTTTGTAGAATTACGAATTTTATACGATTAGTCTAATCATAGAGGAAAGTAACCTAGAGCTTCGTATCTAAGGTAGGTATCTCGTGTATATATTGCTCAAATTATACATTCTTTCGCCAATTATGTCACATTTTATTATGAAGTTTAGTACAAGAGTAAAACTTATGAAGAAATTTGTCGCTGAAAAACTTCATTTCCCCCTATTTGGACCCCTTAGATAGATATCGACCATTTTTATGCATGAAATAGACTCGGTCAAAGCTCTGACCTTTACTCTGTGAGTCTAATCTTATCTATCAAAAAAGTTATTTACTTTTTATTTTCAGAAAGAGGTCTGCTCTTTTGGAAACCGCTTTATTTTTGTGTATATCTCAGCTCAGCATGGGAGTTGGTTCAGAAATATTTGATCTGGTGAAGGAGATGTTAGATGCCATGTTAGCGACTGGTCTTAGTCAACCACTTACTGCTTGTCTCAGGGTCCTTGCTTCTCACATTCCTCTATTGAAAAAGAACATTCAGGTTAGTGTAATGCACACAGAATCAATATGTCATCTAATGTGGTTTCAACTAAACAAATTAATATTGTCACTGTTTATAATGTTTTCTCTTTCCATGTCCGTCAAAGAAAATTTAAATTTGAAGAGTAATTCATTATTCCTGATTTAGGATGGTTTGCTGAACACACTTACCATGGTACTCAATAGTCGCTCAACCTCTCTTAGTTCCACCGCTACTTCATCTAAAGTTTCTACATTGCCTGGTCGGGAGGTTGGAGGAACACACGGTCCTGGCGATACACATGACACAGCTGCTGTTTCTTTGGCGCTCAAGACATTGGGAACCTTTGACTTTGAAGGTCAGTTATTGATGGTAGGAATTTATTCCAATAGTGAAAAAAAACTTGTTTTCTATGGAATTTTCAGTGTTCAATGGGTGAATCGATATTTGGTTTTAGAAAGAATTTCAAAACGGAATTAGATTTTCATTTTTGAAACCGAACATGAAGTCACAAATTTTGTCAACCGTTTTGAAAGCCATATGATTTTTTTGGTTTTTTTAAATTTTAGTTGTTTTGTTTGTTTGTGTGTCATCCGCTTGTTTGCGCATTTCAGTCGTAAGGATCCGGCTGATAACCCTCAGATAATTCAGCAACTGGTTGGTTAAGGGGTTAGTTTAGAAGCAGCACCTCTCCTTGCAGGATGCAAAAAATATTGTCTCTGCCAGATTGGGCCTCATACCCCCAGGTCACTGTGATACGCAACATAGCTATCTTTAGAGCTCGTAGCCTAGCCTATCCAGTAGCAAGACCGTCCATGAGTGGTGATGAGCCACATCCGGCAAGAGGTGACCTTCCGTGATACAGACAACCGTACAGCAGAACATGGCGGATCTAGGGCTGACCACTCGATAACTGGTCCCCAAGACTAAGGTGATGCACAATCCGAAGGTCTGAATGACTGAGAGTTACCCGTAGCAATTGTGCCCCGTCGGGGAACTTGACAAACAGCGGCGGATGGCAAGCATAGCCCTAGTCCAGCCCAACCATCAGGCTCTGGTTGGTGGCATTAGACCTCCTGAACTTCTACGCTTAGCCAGCGGCATAAAACGGACCTCGAAAACCCGATGGCAACCAACTGCTTCCAAGCTACCAAGTACTCCAGAAATGGAAAACAACAGTTCTCACATCATCATACCCTTAAAATTATAGTAACTTTATTTATCAATTTTGAACAACAAATTATAAACCCTCCCAATATGTCTATAATACTCGTAAAATGACAAACTTAAACAATTCATAGCTTTATTTTATTTTAGTTTGGGAGGACGTGGGTTATGTCTCCTGAATACATTCCGTACACCACATCCCTATATCCCTAGTGCCATTCTTCGGTTTTGAACCCAGAGACAGTTGTTATATAAATATCCAGGTTGTATTAAAAGAGATTCTAGTATCATGAGCTTTATTAAAAATTTTCATGCCAAACCGATTTTTATTTTACAAAATTCTTTTCAGTATTGAAATTGGATATTTCTGATTTTTTGCAATATTAAACTTGCATGTAGTTCAAACAAATTCTCTCTTTGGTAAAATTGAAACCGATTTGCATTGACAATATGGATATTCTCTGTCATTTTAGTCTTTTGAAATTAATGTATAATCTGAAATATTGTCGATCGTACTGAATTCATGTGCAAGATTTAAAGATAGTTAGTTATACTAAACTCTTTATCAACCTACATTATGTCTGTTAGTTTAAAACTCGATAAAGCTATTTGAAGTATTCCTGTGTTTGATATTAAATCGTTTATCTCTATCCTTAAGGTAACTGCATTTTTAACTAACATACAAAGTATACTGTCTCAGTGCTAAGTAGCGAGTACTTCATGTAATCTATTTGTTAATATTTGAAATGGAATTTGTATTAAAATGCATTTTATTTATTGGAGTTAATCAGTTTAACCATTTTGATTTGAAAAATAATAATATTTTCATTGATTCTTGTTTACCAGCTATAATGTACTGGAGCTATTTAATACATACATTGACATTGATGCATAAATTATTTTACATTTTCTACAATAATGTGATTAGTGAAACATTATTTGTTACCTTGTTCCATCGAGACGTGGTCGACTCCTGGTGACAGTCATGGTAGCTATTTTCCATTGCACCCTGCTCCGTGCTTCTCGTGTCATATCACCGACCCCAACACCTTTCACGCTTTTGACATAATCGATCCATCTGGGTCTTGGTTTCTTTTGTCATCCATTACGTCCTTTTCCTGCCTTCTGTTCTAACCACATGGCCAAAGTAACTCAGAACTGCTTTTACTATTCTAGACTCAAGAGTCCAGTCTGGTTTGATTTTGCCATGTACCCATTCATTTGTTTTTCTATCTTTCCAAGATACTCTGAGCACCAGAGTTCAAAAGCGTCTAGGTATTTTTTTCCTATCTGATTTCCTTATAGACCATGTCTCTGCTCCATACAGAATAGTTAGGAAAACTAGGATTTTGACTAGCATTACTTTGGTTTTTAATTTTCTATTGCAAATCTACCCATTGCTAGTCTTCTCTTGATTTCTCTTTTCCATGATCCTTCTGATGTCACCATGGCTCCTACAAAAATGAAATCATTGACTATCTTTATATTTTCCCCATTGATGAATACATTGCCAATTGTTCCTGTGGTCAGTATTTTTGTCTTGGACACGCTTAGATACAGACCAGCCTTTTCGCTTGTATTTCTCACTTTTTTAAGAATTTGTCCTATTTTATGCTCGGTTCCTGTCAGTAAGGTAGTGTCATCAGCATACCTCATGTTTGATAAATTTCTGCCACCTATTCTGATGCCTCCATTTCAATCTAATAAGGCCTCTCGCATGATTCTTTCAGCGTAAGCATTAAACAGTAAGGGTGAAAGTATGCATTCTAGTCTTGCTCCTTTATGAATGTTGATCGTGTTAGTTTTACCGAATTCAGTCTTTATTATAGCTATTTCATCTTCATAGTTGTTAGGGATGCTTAAATGTTTTTTATCCTTTAAGGAAAAGAAATTTGTTTATAATTTTATATACATAATCTATATTATCATTGTCTAACCCAGGAAATGGTTATATCTTATTAGTTTTTCGTTTCTCATTGTTTTTTTAACCTTTTTATTAAGGTTGCAGAAGAGAAACTTTTTTGTTGAAAAAGACAACAACAATATATTTTGTTCATTATAGGCCATTCCTTAAATCACTTTGTGCGCCATGCGGCTAATAATTTCATTACCTGTGACTACAAAGAAGTTCGTCTGGAAGCTGTTAGAACTTGTTCCTATCTGATGACACCTTTACTCCAGGTAACTTTCATTTTAAATGTTTGATTGTTGTTGTTGTTGTCTGGCGGGCTTCGGATCAGCTGTGATCCATGTTGCAGCATCGAGTGATGTTGTCACAGTATCTAAGAGACCTTTTAATTGTGGTCCGCTAATTATATGCTATTTCGCAAATACTACATTTTCTCGAATAAGTTATTTTGTTTTAAATTAATATTTTATATTTTTTAGTCGGTTACTCGAATTGAGCAAGCAAGCCGAACTACTCTTAACACTGTTGCTGATATTCTGTCAAAACTTCTTTCTGTTTCGACAAGTGATCCAGGTAATGACCATTGAATTATTAAATTAATGAAATTGAAACAGTTAAAGTTAGGGTTTCGTGACCGAACTACTTTGTTATGCGTTATAGCCCTCTTACTCACCTCATACTACAACTGTTTTCCAGGTTGAGTTTTAATCAGCAAAGTGCATTTATTAATAGCATCTTTCATAGATACCTACTAATTTTCTATATTAATAATAGAATTCTAACAGATTTTACGCAAATACTTTGGCCGACCAATAAATGCTGTACTCATTTCCTGGTTGAATTTTAGATCCGGATGTCCGATATTGTGTGCTGGAGTCCCTAGATACTCGTTTTGATCCTCATTTGGCACAAGCTGGACATTTGGATTCCCTTCTTATTGCTCTCCATGATGAAGTGTTTTATATCAGAGAGGCTGCAATGAAGATCCTTGGCCGGTTGTCCTCAGTAAATCCAGCTTGCGTACAGCCCAGTTTGCGCAGGGTGCTACTCCAGGTATGCCCATTTTATTTTATTGACAAAAGCTCTTTCCATGCATATACAAAATGTTTATTATTAAGAAAATTTCCGAGAATTCCTGTGACACTTTATAATGAATTTTTGTGAAGACCTGTTTTGATCAATATTACTCACTTAATAGCTCTTAGCACCTCTAGTTCACGTTTAAATATTGAAAAGCATTTCCCTTTATTTACGGATTTAATTGTACATAGTTAACCTGACATTTCATTTCACCTGTTTCACTTCCACTTCAGACATTAACTGAGCTGGAAAATAGCGGTTCAGCACGCAACAAAGAGCAGGCGGCACGTCTGCTGGCCAACCTGATCCATACAGCACCTCCCTTTATCCAACCTTATGCCAAAGCATTGATGATTGCACTGCTTCCCAAGCTCAGACTTGCTCACCCCTTTATTACACCGGCTTCGTCGGGCATTGGGGCAAAAGGTTTGTCCGGTTTTTAAAAAGCAAATTATTGTACATTCGTACAGTACTATATCTCCAAACACAAGTGGCTATATTGTAGTTTATAAAAACCTAAGTGCATAGAAATCAATACTCCCACACAAATGCCACATATAGGAAAACTACTATGTAATGTAATGTATTACTTTATTTTATTTCAATTTATAATGCAAACCATGGAGTTATTTACTCTATGATGCAAACCACTAAATAAAGTTCTTTTGTGAAATGCTGAATTTATCCATAGATTTAACTTGGTATTTTCTTGACTCTTTCTTACTACTGATGAAAAGTGTTATTATTTTGTCCTTATTAATAAAAGATAAGTTCTGTGTTGTGTATATTTTAGGCGATTTTGCTCATGGAGCTACAACGTCTCTCGTACCTATTACCTCTGTACCAGGACAAGCTACAACCACTGTTTCTGTTGTTGCAACCGGTCCTGTCACGGAGGCTACTGGTTTTTCTACTACTGCTGGTGTAGTTGTGCCTCCTGGGAGTGTTCTTGCTGGAAATCCAGTTGCTGGAAATTCTCTTGTAGTGCCCAATGAACCCACCTCAGTACTAGTGGCAATGTTTCTAGCTGTGGGACACCTAGCTCAAGTTTCCGGTAATGTTCTGCAACAGTACATCGACGATCTATTCCCAATTCTGATTAATATGATGCAAGATTCGTCATCATTTAACAAAAGACAGGTGACATTATTTTACAACATAATTATGTATTAGTTCTTGGCCATTTGAATAGTTTTGTGTGTAAATCTTGCTTTTACCTCTACAAAGTAATTTGATCTGTAGATTGCAGTGTGGACGCTCGGTCAGCTAGTGACAAACACGGGTTATGTCGTCAAACCTTATGAAAGAAATCCGGAATTATTGAATATACTACTTGCTATGCTCAAAAACGAGGAGGCGAAACTGATCAGGAGAGAGGTAGGGAATTTTTATTGGTTTATTTAATCATTTTGTTATATTGAATCGGTTGATGTTGTTACATTGAAAAATAATCAGTTGTTGTCTGTGATAAAAAGTGGTTAAGGTTATCGGCATCAATTAATTGCTGCACAAGAAGTGATAACAAGAAATTTTAAAAATAGATGCAATTGATTTTGAATTTTAACGTAATTTATGAGAAAACAGACATGAATTTATCGGAAATTAGTGAATCACGTACTATATATTTGTATTTTTAACTTATATAGAATATGAAATAATACGGTGGCACCATTTTTACTTTAGATTATACCTAAGATCATAAATTTCCTATGTTTACAAATTCTTTAAAATTAACCGTCTCTCTTTCTATCCAAGTACTACTGAACCTTAATTACTTCATGTTAAAACTTTTTTTTAGTATGTCATGATACGTATTTAAAACTTGTGTTTTTTTAGTAAACAATTTTAAATATCTTCACAACTATGTAACTATGTAGTTGTCTGTGCATTTTAGGTGATTCGTGTATTGGGCCTGATTGGTGCATTGGATCCATTTAAATTGAAGATTTATTCTGGACAGGTTGATTCTGTAGGTGATACAGGCGTGGCGGTCAGCATGCATGATATTGTTGACAGAAAGGAAGGTCAGTAGAATATCGAAAGTTCAAATACAATAACTTTGTGCATGTATGTTATTCCAATGGCAAAAGTACAAACAATAGAAATTTTGTTATTTTATTTGTTTTAGTGGAAATGAGTCAGGCTGAACTGCTTGTGAATTTGAACTGGGCTGGATCTGATGAATTTTTTGCCGCTTGTTCGATGTCTGCTCTGATGCAAGTTTTGCGAGATCCAGCTTTGAAGAATCAGTATGATAAGATAGTCCAGTCAATTATCTTTGTCTTTAAAGCTCTGGGCTCGCGATCGGTGCAATATTTGCGTCAGGTGATGCCAGGTTACTTGAGATGTCTTCGAGAAGCCCACGATGCCAGAGTAAGGATGGGTATTGTATAAGATTAAATTGTGTCTGATCATCTGCTCAGACAGCAAAGCCACTCGTAATAACAAACACAACGAGCAAGAGGGACTTGGCATGACCCTCAATAACACCAAAACAAAAAGCATCATCCAATGGGCGCTGGACCACTTTGGGCTGCCTGGAAACGAGCTTGTTAATGTCAAAGCCAAAGAAGCAACATAACAACATAGAAGACCCGCCAAAAAAACTATCACCGACGACACCGCAATCTCTTATCCAGCAAAAGATTAGAGACAACCCGACCAACCATCTAAGGCTCAAAGAATTTTACTAAAGTAAACCTAAAGGCTACTAAAACAGGGTTACCGAGATGAAACTGACGCAGCTAAGGAGTGGCCACTCTATTCATTTAGCTGCCTATAAAAGTCTCATCGACGGCTCTGCCAAAACTGTCACTCGGGTAATGAAGATATTACCCACTGGCTTCAAGAATTCCCAGCTAGTGCACACATTAGACAAAGTTGTTTCAGTAGTCCTTTACCACTGCTGTCAGTTCATTCTGAAAATATTGAGGCAGTGTAGACATGCCTCCAGCAATTCCGGATAACAACAACAATAGTATTTTCGTGAGAAATAGTTGACATTTTTTGTATTATTTTCATTGTTAACAACCTAGTATTAAAGATAGGTAAATACTATTTTAATCTAGTTATTAATAAGTACCATTGTACCAATAGTTTAATTAACTAAGAAACGTTTCAACTTTTAGCTGAAAGAATTTTTGATCCATCAACTTGGTGCTATTATGGACATTGTACGGATTCATATTAAGGAATACATGCACGAAATTGTGGATATTGTGCTTCTCAATTGGCGTGTGTCTGCTGGAATCCAAATGAATTGCATCAGTCTGATGAAACACATGGTTCAGGCACTCTGCACTCAATTTAAAACGTTTTTGGCAAGAATGCTTCCCAGTATTCTTCGCTTACTTAATTATGAGACAAATGAAGCAATAGTGAAATTAGTAAGTCTAAATTTGTAATCAGAAATGTGTACCATACTTATATTAGGGTTTAAACCTTTTCTAACTTGTGTCAATAAAGAAAAAGCGATACTGGTAGTACTTTACATTCAAGAATGGTGTGAATTTAGACATGTAGAGATGTGAAATTTTCAGCCTTAGACATTTATCTAAAGTTAAAGATAAATAGGAAGTTTCGAAAGCGCCTCGAGTATTCTGTGGAAAAGTGGTGTATTATAAGATAAGTTAGAGCTTTTTTATGGTGGGTCTGTGTTTGTGGGTGTTTTGATGAATATGTCTTGTTCGGAGATTAGTGTTGTATAATATCTGAAAACGGTATCTGATTATGGACTATTTTTATCCTTGTTTTTAAAGAACATTCTATGATAGATCATTTCATTTTCTTGAATTATCTAATGAATGACTATATTACTCCAAAAACTGTTAGTAGTACGAGTATAGTAAATAACTTAATAAATTCCTATTTGTAGATGTTGGAGGTCATCCCTACCTTTGGTTATAACCTCGAAGAGTATTTGCATATTTTTGTACCGGCAATGGTTCGCCTGTTGGATCAGGAAGAAGCCAGTGTTGAGGTGAAGACGGCCGTCCTGGAAGCTCTGGCCAGGATGACAGACTGTCTTAACATGGATGATCTAGCTGGTCGCATTGTGCAACCCGTGTGTCGCTTACTAGAGCGCCAACCTGAATTACAATTGGCTGCCATGGATATGTTGACTAGCTTGCTTGTTCACATGGGCCACAAGTTTATGGTGCTTTTGCCTTTAGTGCACAAAACATTGAATAAAGCACGTGTTCAGAATTCAAAGTTTACCATTGCGCTTAACAAGGTAATTTACCTAATAGTTTAATTGTATTTTGGGTATTAGTAACTAAGTTGGTTTAAAGATATATTCTCCTGCACCAATTTTAATATTATTGTTGTTTGATGCCCCAAGAAGGAGTATGTAGGCTGCCCTACCCTCCCTCTAGGAATATATTTTAGAAAACTAGCAAATAACTACATACATAGTTCAGCGATTACACTGAAAAAAAAACATTGGTTCATTTTCTGAAATATGAAGTTTTCTTGCATTTAAAAATAGTTGAAACATCTCTCTGTTCAATATACTATTAATTTTACGGAAATTGTTAGCAATTTAGTGTTTGTTTACTTTTTAGGTAAGCAAAAGTGCTTATTTGCAAACTGTTGAAGACGATCTTCGTAGTTATCAAAGTATGGCTACCCGAGCTAAAACGGAAACATTTGTAGAACCGGAACCTGGGGCTACTAAACTTCGAGTAGTTGTATCGTAAGTAGCAGCATAGTTTTTAAATTGTTTTTTGTTTAATGTACACTAAACGGTAATGACCACAGAATAATCATTTATTACTCTATGGTAATAAAAGTCTTATTTTTTCGTTTGATTTTGTGGAATTCTGAAGGTGTATTTTAATTGCTAATGATAGTTTCACTAACAAAACACAAATCTATGAATGTATTGTAATTCTAGACAATAGACAACATACGTTATTATATCAATTCAGGACAACCGATTTAAGACATTTATATTACCTCTTAGCTCTATTTTACAGTAAAACAAAGTATCATCTGCAGGGTGAGTCAAAAAGACGTATACAATTTCCTATTTTTATTTAACACTTATGTACATAAGATTTTATACAACCTTTTAATTATATAAACCAGTAAACATATTTACAGCAAGTTGCAGGTGTACAAGTCAGATTCTGCTCAAAATGATGTCCATTGGCTGCAAGCAAATCTCTACAACGTGAAAGAACAGACTTGCCTAGTGTTTTGTAAAGATTTCGTGTGAGCAATGAACAATTCTATCTTTCAACTATTGTATGCTTCGCACACGTTTCTTGAAAACCATGTTGAAATCAGTTGGCCCCAAAAAAAAGTCAAGTGGAGTGAGGGAAACTGTAATGTCCATTGGCGGCGAACTTCACTAATATTTTCATAGTTAAAATAAAGTTTCAGAATTATTTTTCTTCCTTCTTTCTCTAGCCTGCATTGTTGCTTATGCTTGCTTGCTATGTTACAATTTACTAGACCCATACAGAAATGGATTAATTTTCCAAAAGCTCAAGATAGATAGAAAAGTGCCTAGGTGTATGTCTTTTTGACTCACCCTGTATTTTGCAGTTTGTGCTATACTATACATACACTAAACCATAGAGTAAATATACCTATTGTTACTCTATGCACTAAACCACATGAATTTTGCAACAATATGAAAGTCAAACTAAATTAAACGCTATACTGTATTCAACATTTAAAATGATTTTACAATCAATAGAAATCGATTTTTCCAACCTAGACAACAGTGTTAGTTATCTTAGTTAGTCCACAGACATTGAACTTTTGGCTCACTGCATAATGCTATCATTTGGTTTTGCGAAATTTACAATTTTACAAACTAACTTTATGCCGTTCAATGTATTATCTATGTATTTATGTATATTTAGCCAAACAAAAAAACATTTATGATATCAGTTCCTATGTAAAAACATGTTAATGACCCAAAACTCACTTATGACATCAGAAATGTGTTTATCGATTCTTTTAAATAGCAATATAACCGATAAATAAATATATAATGTATCACACGTGTCATTACAAAAGATAAAATGGATCACATTCACACAAAGCTAGTTTTTGTACATCTTTTCCATCATGGAGTTTTCCTCTCTCGAATTTTTGCAAGACATAATTCTCACTTTCCAAATACGACGACCCACCATCATTAGGCTCATTTAGCTCCCACAAATTGGAATTGATTTTCCTATCACTCCAAGTCCATATCCAGCCTTCATCTGGCTCCTTCGATCCCGATATCTGTCTTCCACCAACCATAATATGTGACGTTGGATGCCATATTTTAGCTTTCGTATGGAGAAAATTAGCTTCCAATAAATCTGTTATCTCCGCTAAATGTCCGCCATAACCGACTCCTTTAACTGGGTCTCGGCATATTGTTTCCATTTGTTCATATGAATATTTCTGGTCATAGTTTGAAATGTAGCGATAAATAGCACCTCTAGAGTTTTTAAAATATGTTTTTGACGGAGCAAGAATATGACAATCTTCTACTGGGTTTACATGTTTCCAGTAGGCCATTTTACTTGTAAGATTACA
>JAUYWI010094442.1:0-11989 GCA_034780595.1 Parotoplana pacifica | reverse complement strand
GTAAGACGCTTCCAAACCTAAACTATTTACAGTTTACTACTTACAATTTACGTGTTGTATTGTAAGACAGGCTACAGGGGTGTATATATTATCATTTTGAAAAGCTAGAGCATTTATAAAAGTATGTTTATTATTGAAATAACTAGAATTTAATATTGATTATGTTCTATACAATGAATCATAACTGTATTCTAATGAACCAGATTAAAATGTGTCTAAATTAATCAGATAAAACCATACTACAAAATGATAGATTTACCTTGACTAAAAAGTATCAATCAGATGCCAAATTTTTAGTAATAAGATGATTTGGATCCAAATATTTTATTGACTAGGTGTTCTGGTCCTAAGTTTCAGGGTTTTTTTTAAAAACATGTCTATTTAGTTTCATATTGGCAATCTGTAACATTTTTGTATTGCAACCAAATAATACAAAGTAATTAGTAAATTCATTAAAAATAAATGTTAGAGAACAATATGTCATGTAAATAAATAGGACTAAGGGTTATATTGAACTTATCTATATTAAATAATTTTTATACTTTATTTTAATAAATCTATGGTACTATGGTACCATATTCATGATAACTTGTAAAAAAAATATTGTTTTTAGTGAAAGTAGTAGTTGCCGTTTATTTTTTATAGATATAGATTTACTATGATTTATAATTGCCAATAGCTTTTTAGTTCATTTTGTAATATATGTGGTCCATTAATAGATATATTGTCCTTTTTTTTTTAATGGAAGTAGCTTTTTATTGTCTACTTTATAATAAATATGGGCAACTGATTACATTAGTAAATAAAACAAAATAAAATGGACAGTAAATTTATATTCATAATAATTAAATATTTACCACTTTCTACTAAACAAGAAATTTTAGGATAATTCTGTCCTGAATGTAGATTATTTTTTTAAATCTATCACATGAGTATAGTACTTTTTGTTTTATTGAAAACAAATCTATTATGCCAAAAAATAAGTTAATAAGGTGGGTGTAGGCAAATCCAGAAGGTTTTGCAATGTTGTTTAGAGTAAAAATAGAAAATAGTACACTTCCAGATTCATTCCACTCAGGGGTGAATCTGGAAAGGATAGGGGCAAATCTGGAAATTAAAATACTTAGCATTTTATACTTGAAAAAGGCATGTATTAGTTCAGATATATTTTATCAAGAATAAGATGTATATATTAAATACTTTTTGTATTCATTCTGAACCAAGACCAATTTAAAGTTGATTAGTGAAAGTCTTGCAGATTCATTCCCACCCACCCTATTAAGAAATGGCTCTTACCACTAATAGAGGTTATTATTTAATATTGTAAAATATATTTCAGATAGTTAAAAGTTAGTGGCTTGAAATATATGTGAAATATTTTGAAGATCATTTCTTGGTACTTATACATTTTTTATAAGCTTCTGATGACTGTAGCTTCATAACAAATTATTTTTATGCTTTAAAATAATACCAAATATTATAAAGATTGTCTGGATCAATTATAACATTAAATCTGCTTTCTATCTCCATTAGTTTTTGAGAAGGATCAAAGCTCCAAAATACTTTGAAATTGGCACCAATGATACATATCATTTTACTGCAGATGTCAAAACTCATTACCAAAAATAATATTTTGAGGTATTGGATCTTGTGAAAGAAAATTGTTCATCAATTTAGTCAAAAGAATTTCAAAGTTGTTTGAGACATTGAATAATTTTTCATTAGTATTGCCAATGGTTCTACTTCTACCTATTCCTAACAGCTTAAATTTGTATGATATAGATAAGATGAAAACACAGTCTGGTGTTGATTTTACCAAATCTGTTTGCTACATCTTAAAGAAAGTCACCAGTATAAGCACCATCTCTAAAGGAATGAAGAGAAACCCTATACTTAAGCAAGTTGTTCCAGAGGTTGATAAATTGCTGTGACTATATCTCAAAATTCCTGTCACAATGGCTACTTCAGAAAGGAGCTTTTCCATGATGAGATATCTAAAGACCTACCTGAGGGCCACAATTACCCAATCTTGAGTTAACCATACATCATCCTGTTGCATGCACATTTACATTGCACAGACTCCTTAGATATTACAGAAATAATAAAAAAGTTTGTTTTGTGTGTAGGTAGAGGAAAATGATTCTAAAAGACTCTATTTCAGAAATGTTTAGTCATTTTTTTACTGCAGAAGTCATGTAAAAAATTATGTTGGACTCTTATATTTTAAATGTCAGTAAAAGTCAGTAATTGTCAACACATTTCTCAAGGTTCTGGATTTATTGTAAAAGTTTTTAATTAATTAATGTTTTTTGTTAACCTTATCGCGGTATTTTTAATTCATAGCTCTACTTAAATATGTATTGATAACGACTACAAATAGTTTTGTAGAAACAAGTTCACAAACAATTGACTTTTGCTGTTATTGTACCAATATTTTTATTTTTTATTAAATCATCGGCGATTTTTTACATTATTAATTAAATGGTAATTATTGAAAATATATGACAAAATAATCAACAATACCTTCATTCCTAATATTTCACGATAAAAATAAGCAGTAGCTTTGCGATCAGCAACCTTAAATACATAATGTAACGCTCTACGATTAACCATTATGAAAAGAGTTTAAAATAGATTTATTACAAATATTATCTTGTTTCTCAAAACCAGATAACTAAATATTTAAACAAAGCACTTAACTAGTATTTTAATTTAGTTAATTGACTATAACAAAAAAACTCGATTTAACTTTATTTATAAAATAGATTATGATATTTTAATGTCTGAATCCTAAAATAAAAAAATACACTTTTTTTGTTAAAATAAAAAAAGGTATATATTTTTCGTTAATTTTATAAACAAAGTTTTTCAAAATTCTATTTAATTACTTAACATTGATGCCATGCAGAGCAGAATTTACGGATTTTAACTCCCTACTCCCACTTAATGAATAATAATTATATATGGAGCATTAGGTGATTACATGTCAAAGCTTCATATCAGTCATAGAATAGGACAAAGATATAGAAAACAGTGTAACAATATAAGTATTATGGTATGTACATGTTATTACTATTTACAACAGGTATGGTTATATTTATAGAAAATTTTCTTAGAGGGTGTAGTTAGGACTACCCACAAGGGCCGTTCAAGTATTACGTAACGCAAAATAACACTTTTTATTTTCGTAATAAGCTTAATACGCAGATTGTGGTACGCATTAAGCTTATTATGCAATTCAACAAATATGGGCACCATAATCTAATGCATTGAGGGGGGTTATGGAATCCATTACGTAACGCAAAGGGAGTTGATCCAGGGTTATGGTGGGCGTTAATGGAGGTGGGTTCAAAAAAACAATAAAATTAGCGTTACATACTTGAAAGGCCCCCAATGTAAACAGTTCAAAACAAAGGTAACAAACTAAACATGCAAAGTAGGTAATCGTGGCTAATGTAGTTAAATTGGTAAATGATTGATTGTAGATGTTAAAAGAAAAAAGATCTACTACTCATTTCCCAAGTAGACTGATTACTCTCAATAGTCATCACAGGAGTTTCAAATTCGACGTCACATATACAACCCACCTCCGTCACAAATGTCTTAACACCCCTCCCCGATACACCGTAACGTCATTTTCGGATAAGGCCATGGGTGGATTTTTGTGTCAAAAATTATGTATATGTATATGAAAATCCTATGTTTTTAGATAATAAAATATAAACACTTGCAATGATCATTGCAGTGAATTGATATGTATATTCTTTATCTATATGTTATAAGTGTACCAAGTAAGAAAGACAGCTTTATCTGAAGTCAAAAATTGAGGTCTACTGATTCTGGAACCAATTCCGGCGGATGCGTAAAAAACAATTTTTCTGAAATTCAATTTAAGGGCAGGAAATAATTCTAAAAACATGAACTGAAAACTTCTAATAAGCTATTTTAAATCATATACAAATAAATTTACGTTTAAGAATACAATTTTTATGGACCATCCACAATATTATTGACCTCACAGACCAACAACCATAAAAATGAGGTACTCAAATTTCTAGTAGGTACATTATTTATAATACCTACTTAATTTTACATATCAAATTTGACCAAAGTAAGATGTTTAGTTTGGATTTTAGGGTCATTTAAATATATTTTTTTATCAAAAACCGTAATCAATAATTTTTCTATTTGTAGAATTGTTTTACTGGGTGTTTAAATGGACCTACATACAGAATTTGAAGCAAATAGGAAAACTTTAATTTTTTGACATGATGACGTCATCCGCTCCTAGCTCGGCCACATTATTATTTCAATTAACAAATCTGCCGATAAATCTTATCAAGATACCTATGTACCATATTTTAGCCCAATCCATCTACGGAAAGTATGAAATCCTAGTGAATGGCCATCCCGCTTTATTTGAGGCCCATGTGAAAATATGTTTATCCAAAAATGTTTATACACGCATAAGAATAAAATATAAAGAATACAGAGAATAGGTTTAAATCCAAATCCCATTTTCAGTGTGTAGGTAATATCTACTTTAGTCAACTTATTATTTAAGTAAAGACGTCCAATTTATCTGAAATTTAGTACACCATAGATTTTTTAACAATTAAGGTTAAATTGAGTTCAATTTGGTGGTTACAGTTAACATACATAAATCTGAAAGAACTTTGAAGAACAAAAACTATGAAATATTATTTCATAGCTGATTTTTATCACTTTGCAGATTTTCATATATAAATCAATAACATCGATAGTCCAAAAAGTTTGTATTGGATATATTCAAATAACACCTCTGATTTTAACTTGTTGCAATACAACATTCGTATAATTAGTTGGATACTATCCTTATTGTATTGTTATTTAAAAAGCCAAAGTCGAATTCATATAACATATCTCAGCGTTAGCATCAAAATATATTGAAATATTGTTACAATATAATGTGTTCTCTGCCACCACCGTTTTTTAAAACTCATTTAGTCCGCTGTAGTTTTATGCTTATGGAAAGTCTTGCATAGTAATATTTTAAGCATTATGCTTTAGAAGTCGGTGCCATTTATTTAATAAATTTAGATAATATACTGGATACCAAAAATCTGTCTTTAATATAATCTAGTAAAAATGTGTTTTTAAAGTACCATTTTTTACAAATTACACTTTGTTTTATGATTGGTATAAAGCCGCACATCTCAATGAAATCGTAGAGCCATTCATAGCACCATCACGATCATGCCACGTGTAGTTGCTTTCTTCATCGTCTCCATTCATTGTCGTTGTCTTATTTTTTACAAAGAGTATAATTTCCTCTCGACGTACACATGTAAACTTTGTAATCTTTAAAATATTAAAATAATTTATATTAGGTATATAGAAAATAGTCAGAACAGTGATAGAATGTATCCTTCCTCTATGATATTGACATTCCAAGTGCAAAACTCACTAATACAAAATGAACCTCAGCTGTAATTCCTATAGCCGTGAATAAATGCTTGCATAAAGCTTGCGCATCATGTTTCGGAAAATAAGTGCCACATGTGCATTTATCCTTAGAACCAATACTGAGTGATGTACTGATATGACCATACGGAAGACGCTTTCCTTCAATCCTAAAAATAAAATTGGTACTGTTCACCTTCAAATAATATAGAAATAAAACGCATCAAAGATGTTCAAGGTAAACTTTATATTGTTATAGTTAGGATCCACATTTTTAACTGACAAAACCGACAATCTCTAATATCTAAAAATGGATTTATTTGCATTAATTAAAAATAAAGTACCTAGTTGGAAATCCAAATTAAAACTTTATATCAACTCAATTACACGTCCTTACTGGCCACATCTACTATATTTTAATGGCAGAGACCTTCTAAATTTATCTGGGTTGGAATATCAAAAAATGATTTAATTTTCAAGTGTTTTATCGTTTGCAAATTTTAAAGTGTCTTTTAATATTTATGTAGTTATCAAGGTATATTTTTCTAGCAATTTATATTTTTTAAAAAGGCTCATTTTAATTTTATTTTAGCATAAAATTTCCAAAAATTAGAACTTAGTTTTATAAGATAGCTGTATAAATTTTCTGTATATTTTGATGGTAAACTATAAAATTTGACTTACTGGATATCTTCACAAGACCAAGTTGGTGAAATGTAAACTTCATTCAGAGATTTCGGATTGCAAGTCACTTGTCTGTTCAAGATATTCATTGATGACGGAAATGAACTCACTGAAAGAAAAGTGATCAAAAATTCATTAGTGGTAACACCTATTTCATTTTTAATTAAATTTCATATTTTATGTGGTAAAGTAAATAGCAATGCTATTTTCATATATCATTCACAGAGTACAGATAAATCTAAATAGAAATACTTACAGGGTGACACAGAAAACATGTGACTAAAATTATTATATATACATACTACTATAAAAAATCTATCAGAGATGATTTAATGGCCCATTGAAAACGTATGGAGAATGCTCCATAGATATAGATTTAACCTCATTTTAATAAACCGGAAACTAATTTGTATCCATCTAAAACGTTGTTATCCGGAAAATGGTGATCGACGACTCACTACGAAGATTATCGTGATTAACTTTATTGTTTAAATTGTTAATTACATTTAATAAAAAAACATATTTAATCACATTTGTTCTGTGTCAACCCGTAGAATTTTGAGAAAACGCCTTTTCATGGCTTAGGTATACGTCCTGCTATCAGAGCTGCAATATTTGTTGTTCGTACATGTATCTAACAAACCGAAATGTATTTTAAACAAGTTTTCAGTTATCTACAGGGTGAGTCAGAAGTCTGGACATCAGCAATATTACAAATATATTACTTAAAATTAATTTAACAAACTGACATCAAGATAATAGTTCAGTTTGTTAGAACAAATTTGTGAAATCTGCATGGCAATTTACATTTCAAAATGTTCCCATCACCTTCTTTGAACTTTTGGATGCGGTCAAAAAATAATTTTCCGGCCATGTCTTGTGGAATTTGTTGTAACGGTTTTTGCGATTCGGCGGCCCAAGGTATTGATGCTGGGGTGGGATAGAGCTTGTCCCTCAAGTAGGTCCACAACCTATAATCACAAGGAGTCATGTCGGGAGACCCTGCGTGCCATTAAATGGAGCCTCTCCGACCTATCCACCTCTCAAACTTCAGACTCACCAGGTATATGAATTTTAAATAAAAATTCTATATAAGCATTTGTTACATGCTTTTCATCAATTACTTTTTATATTTTTCTTTTGAAATGTTTTTAGAAGAAACCCGCATTTTTACGGGCACGTATTAGGTACTTTTTACATACACAAGGTTACCTATCTAAGTAGATCTAGTTCTTTTAGCTTCAATTGTTAAAGGCATCACAGAGAGTAACAACAACTAGGTACCTATGTACATACGTAGGTAGATGAACAAATTACTGACATCCTACTGAATAACTAATGCCAACTATTTTAATGGTAAAACAATAGGTAGGTACTACCCTAGTAGACCACTTAATCAATGATCAATATCTACTTAAGCAAAACAGGTAGTAGCTATTTTAATCAGTGACATTCTATCAAAATTTATAAATCATTATTAAACGATTGCTGTGCATTTAATGTTTGTCTCTGAATAATTACGTATATTTCAATAAAAATACAAGTTTTAGATTAATTCGTTTGGCCATGTCAAACATTGGTAGTAACTCCAACTATGACATAAAAGAAGACAATGAAAATTTCGAATTTAATCCAATAACAAATGCTCTAAAGAGCTGTGCAATTTGTGGAACTACTAAAAATTTAAAACGCTGTGCAAAATGTGGCGCAGTCTACTATTGTGGAAGATCACATCAAATTGCAGACTGGAAGAAACATCGACATGAATGTAACGTGAAAGTATCACCAAGTCTAAGGAAGTCTGATATTACAGTAAAAGACATGGTTGATCAAGGAAATAAAAATAATTCTAACGGAAAAAATATATCATCCAATTCCCTTATTGATTTCGATCCAAGACCTCTAAAACTAATTTCCAGCCATTTAAGTAATTGTGATTTAACCAATGTAAAAGAACAAGAGCAAAATGTATTCAAAATCAACAATTATTTGTTATCCAGTGGCTTTTGCGTTGTTGATAACGCTTTTCCAGAAACAATGACAGATGCGATTTTAGACAATTTCAATCTTCTTCAACAAAATACAACCTTTCAACCAGGAGAGCTATCCGGTGGCAATACGAGTGATGGCAAATCAGGTACAGCCAAATGTGTTTCAGAACAAATTCGCAATGACATTATAACCTGGGTGACAAATGAAATGATTAACAATCTAGGATGTGATGCAATCGTTCAATTTCTTATAACATTGGATACATTGATGTTGCAAATTCAAAGATGCCACCTAGATCGCGTATTGGAAGGAAGAAGTAAAATAATGGCAGCTGTTTATCCTAGCAACGGTAGTGGATACAAACGTCATATCGATAATCCAAACGGTGACGGACGTGTGCTTACATGGATATTATATCTTAATAAAAACTGGGATGATGACAATGGAGGACAGTTGAGAATCTTTCCTACAACTAAAGCCCGTAAGTTTCCTAACCAGGAAAATGAGATCCATTTGGCGTAGGATATAGCCTAGAAAATTTATCTAAGTTCTATCGAACAAAGGAAAATCCAAATGGTTAGTTAAATGTATTATTTAATTCGATTGACCAACATAACTTTTGATACAATGCTTTTGTCAATCGTCTTCATTATAATATGTAGAAGCTCTTTGGCATCATCTTTGCTTATTATTTTCACTTCAGGCGAATGTGTAGAAAACAGTTAAGACAAGAAAACATGTCAGGACAACCTTTCTTGCCATGGTGATGAATCAGCAGAAGAAACCGCCTACGCTGATGTTTCACCTCTATTTAATCGATTACTGATATTTTGGTCAGATCGACGCATTCCGCACGAAGTTAGGCCTTCCTACGCCGAGCGACGAGCGCTCACTGTCTGGTATTTTGATAAACAGGAGCGAACAAAGGCCCAGCAAATGGGCGCTGAGGAGGCACAAGCAGCACTGGAAAATCAGATGACATCTGTCGATCATGAAAAGTTATCCATTGAGAAAGCCATTATAGAAACAAAAATAAGCAACAAGGCCATGGAAGCGGTCGCCAGCTTATCAAATGGAGAGTTGGAATCATTTAGTTGTCAGCTAAAAGGTTTATCAAAAGAAATGCAACTGGGCAAACTGCATTCAATGGGTATTGGTCCTGCTATTAGTCAAGCATTGATTAATACTTTAACTGAAATGGGTTTGTTGCAATTAAAAAAACTATAACTTTAGTAGGTATTGTTGAAGTTACATGTTTCAATCTAAATAAATCTTGGTTATTATAAAATTTATATTTTGAATAGCTAATAGGCCGTTGGAGAACCGATTACAATATTGAAATTTACATAGATATTACCTATAACGTAAAGTTCATGGACTAATATCTAATCTTTGTAAAAACTATTAAACTTTACATAACAATTCAATAGACAAAAAAGCTGCGGATATTTGGTTCACATTTCATATGCAAACCTTTATTAGATGCCGAGAACTGTTCCTGAATATGACTCAGAACCACAGATAATAAATTATATAATAATTTAATATCTATGCTCAGAAGCCATACATTGATATGGGAAATCAATACAACAAAATTTCTGAAAAATTTCATGGTTGCATAATAATGAAAAGGACATAATATACAAAATAGGTAGGTATGTTAACATGTTTTTTAACCGGAGTTGTGGATTCTAAATTTCCATCTATGAAAGCATCTTCCCAAAGAACGAATTGAAAATTAAAATTCTAGGACCTAGAATATATATATATACAATATACGTTTCTTTTATAAAAAAATACTGCTTACCATTATATCTTGTAATAATATTACTTGTTGAAGAAGAACTCTCCGAATCACTTCTGTGAAGAACAGCATCGGGAGTAGAAGCTAAAAATAAACGACGATACTCTGTAGCAGCATCAATGAATCCGTAAAATGGCATCAATAGGAGGCAAACAGTTAGAAAAAAACATAGATTATAACCGATCGCGCCCACGGAAAAACACTGAAAAAATACTTTAGAAATCATTTTGATAAATATGAGGTTATCCAGTGATCAGCAAATAAAACATAATGAAATAAATGCACAAGTTAGCTCAGATAAAGCCCAGATAGTCCAATACACTCATAGGTTAGGTTTAATCCTATCATCCATTTTTATGTATCAATTTCGTAAATAATAGCTATGTCAATTTAACTGTAACAATATATGTATTACTTAAACATGTGCATGGTTAAATAAATCAAAATTGTTATAGCATTAGGTGCTTCGAAGTATACATGTGACAATTTCAGGCAGTAGGGTAATAATTTCGGTTAGATTTATACATACATGTATGTCTGGCAAGTCTTATGATTTGTGTAAATACATTCTAGACACACTAATTGCTATGATTAAAAATAGGTACTAATAGGCAGCATTGTTTTCATATTATCTTTACACAAACATAAACATCAAATAGAGCGGTTTAGCAGTAAGTTATCATTATCGCAAAAAACATGTAAGTACCTACCTAAGTTATTTTTCTTGCTCACTACCATCAGGTGGGTATGTCTAAAAACAATTATAAAATACCTATTAACTCATTCAATGATATGGTGTGATTAATTTCTTTTAAAAAAATTGTCTGATTTTTGGTAGACGATACCTACCTAAATATGTATACCTATTTTTTCACAAAATATATAATTGTCAAGACTCAATTAATTCCTATAAAAAGCGTCTGCTAGCTCTGTAGTAAATATAATTTTTGGTCCGGTAACTGTTGCACAATCGAATGTCAAAACGTGTAGGTTCAGATTGAAGCATGTAGTACCTCTAAACAGAATTAAGGCCGCGTTTAATTAATTAGTCACACACTAAACATTTGGAGAGAGAAAAGGGAAATGGACAGACTTGGGCGGGCCAAAAATTAGAGTTATAGACTTCCCCGGGTTCTTTTCATTATATAAAAAAATATTTTCAAATTAATAAAAAACTATGTATTTATAAATAAAATTTAGTATGTACATAATAAAGAGAATCACTATGCTACATATTTTGTTCTAAATACCTACCTTAGACAGCTATAAAATAGACACAAAGTTAATTGATAAAACTGTCCTTTATACTAGAGATTGATCATATTCGGTTAACTTATAGGTCATTAGGTCCGCATCAGAAAAGCTCAACTAACACCAACCAAAGTTTGATAAAAGTGGCACTTCATATTTAGGTCTAAAAATCGACAAAAATACAAGTTTGTAATATCTGCCCCATCGGAACAGACGGCTGATCTAACAAACGATTGGAACCCTCAAAACTTGTCTTTCAAGTGCACGGAGTGATTATTGAATTTTACAAGATAAACATCATTACAAATTAATTTATAATTTTATCCTACTTTTTAGTAGCCATTTTTTATTAAATATTTTCAATATGCAAATATTTGTCATTCACATCAATAGGAAAAAGTGTCCATTAAGTTTATGATGAATAGATAATGTCTAAGTTTAAAAAAACAATACACGAACTAGTCAGCTTGGAATTGAACTCCATCAAGATAAATAAATGGGTAAGCTGCAATAAAATTGTTTCAAAATCAGAAAGAAATAAACGTCAATTTGACGCAATTCGTGTTGTTTTATAATAACAAATTGTTTAAAACTGAATTCTTTGGTAATAATCGTACAAATTCTACTTATATAACTAAAATGACTAGGTACTACGAGGGGGAGTCAATAAGTAAGCGGACTCGATAATATAAGTATGCCATAGAGAATATCAATGTATTTTTATCAACCACAGAAACATCTAACGATATATCTCAATCGATAAAAAAGTTATGCTATTTAAAAAAATCTATGTCACTATAGAGATTATTACAAAAA
>JAUYWI010094431.1:0-11989 GCA_034780595.1 Parotoplana pacifica | reverse complement strand
CAGCAAACCGAGAAGGATGGAGAAAGTGGATGCCATAGAATTGAACCTGCCTAATAACTAATTCGGCAGAACACTATTAGCGTCTAATGTATTATATTAAAGTCGATATGTGAAAGACTATAATTTCCATTTAGTAACATTATAATATCAATATTTATCTAAACAAACATAGATTGGTATATGTATCAACCTATATGTATATACATATGTACTATATGTACCTATATGTATCAACACCTATCTAAGAAACAGTTAGGTAACCAGCATAGATTTGATGTCTGTATTACATTTTAAAACGCAGTTTTTTATGAGACAGACTATATTTAAAAGTGTATAATATGATTTGAAGAAATAATGGATTAATTTTATATACCTTGGACTATTTTATTCAAATTTGAACAGAGCATTGACATATTCGCATGTAAAAACAACTTAAAATAATCGATTTCCATTGGTTCTTGTAATGCCTGCCCAGTACATGAAATCAATATTTTTTAAAAGTCCATTTTGTGTCTTATAACAAAAGGTTAGTGTATGAAATTCTAAAGATAACATTAACATTTGAATATATGGTTGGCATATTTCGCCACAATTTTCAAAAAGTCCAGAATTTAGAAATCTAAGGGTTAAAAATCTATATTGATTTTTATTAATTTAAAAGCTTTTTTGTCGATTAATCTTTCTAAGGTACCAGTGTACCAAATTTTATTCAAATCGTACCCCACTAAAATTTGAAGGACAACGAATGGTTAACATACGACACTACATATATTAGTTCTCCGCAAATTTGACCTATATAGTAGGGCCAACAATTATTGATTCTTCACATTTAGGCTCATAATTTAAAATTTATGATAGATATAAATGTCATACCTATTTTAAAATTATATCACTAACATCAATATCTTTCAAACAAGAAAATGGAATTTTGTAATTACCTATTTTTCAATAGCTAAAGTACAAAATAAATAATATCTAATTACACATTTTTGTTTAAAAGATTTTAGCGTCAGTGATATAATTATATAATATGGTATTGATTTCTATAAAAAGACTGAATTATAAATCTATAAAATGAAAAATAAATGATTGTCGACCTCTATATATAAGTTAAATTGTAGAAGACCTGATATAAATAGTATCACAAGTTAATTGTAATGTGCTAAATAATATATACCTAAATCATTGAATATCAAAATTTCGTTTTACAGTTCTAGTCCAGTTATAGACCTATTGAGCTATTCCAAACGAAAGGTCATGTAACCCTTGAAATTTGACAAAAAGTTTCTCTTATAAGTTCACATGAATGTTCCAAATTTCAAAGCAACTGGTTCTGTAGTTTCAGAAATATAAAAATTGATCTTTAAAAACCAATCTAAAGTTAGAGGCACACAAAACTTGTTTTAGTAATGTCCCTGGCTATTACAATTCTACTTGGCTACACTAATGACATACCAAATATAATGGAATTCCCGTTAGTTTTGCAATTTTAACTTAATAGGAGTTACCGTTTCTGAGAAAAAATATTATGAGCTATGCGGGTTAAGTATGAGTAAAAGGTGGTAAAATACCGATTTTAAATTTCAGGAAACTAATTGACTCTATTATTACAGATAATGGAACACTAATTTTGATTAGTTTCTGTCATTTAAGTTACATTAAAAGTTAATTGACTGCCACATTGTATGTACCTATAACAAATTGTACGTTTTGAATGGTGGTATATTTTAAAAATAAAACTCTTAGGTAGCAAAAGTAGCAATAATGTCGTCATAGCGATTGATTTGATATTGATTGACTTTTAAAATACAGTATCATGTCTGAAGTTATGCATTTAATTTCTATGGTTCAAACTATTAGCTGACCTGAATAAAAAATTCTTCTAATAGCTGCATGGTCCAATTGTAATGTAAATTCCACGCTTTTGCAGGGTGAGATACATCAGCACAATGAAGCATTAAAGACAAAGCCTTATTCTTGTCAATACTAAATGAATAAAAATGAGAATTATAAAAACAAAATTATTTAACAACTTAAAAAAATAAAATTATCATTTTGTTCCTTAGGTAATAAAGCTATTGAACTCTATTTGAAATAACTGAAATTTTTGTAAGACTGGATGTGTGTAGGTACCTGATTCAAGAAAATATCAATTGTTTTAAAAAAAATCAAATATTATGTAAATTAATTTGCTAGTTTTGGATAATATGATCCAACTATAATTTGTAAAAAGATGGACATTAGAAATCATATTAAAAAATCATACTGATCTGTCATGTTTTATGTGGGTGTATGGACATGATGATATTATAGCATTATGTTATTGGTTGTTTTGTGCAACTATTGGGGAGTAAAATACAATTGGATGGATGACAACATCAATTAAAAGTTATAAATAAAACAATTCATATACGCATAATTTAATTTTTATCTCCTATTTTCTAATAAAAAATTCTCTTATACATATGTTCTAACGATACTGTTGTCCTATTCTCTCAAGAAAGGATTTCTGAATATTTCTAACAAATTCTAGGCATAAATAATTGTTTAAAACACCTACGGGTAATACTAGCTCAAAATTTAAGAGGCATAAAAATATTATGAAAATACTTTTACTTAATTAAATAGACACCATAATAGCTTGTACTCACAAATCATGTTTTCTTGTATTAGATGCCTACCTATTATGCATTTCCCCCACCATGGATTACGGAAACAGCAACGAAGAAAAACTCATACTTTTTGTTGGGGGGGGGGTCTGTAGTCTCAATTCGGGACTACTATGACTAGCACGATGACAAAATCTTTGAACATAGCAAAAATTAAATTGAACACTGGTTTTTGGAACGTCAGAACAGTGTATCATACAGGCAACTTTTCTCAAGTTGTTTCAGAAATGCGACAATATAACTACAAATCATGAGTATTAGTGAGAGCCGTGGACGGGCAGAGACAGGCTATGGACACTCACCGGGGAAAGGGTGCTCTTACTACAATATAGAAATGGGCAAGCATGGCTGTGGAATTATGAATGAAAATGGGGAATGATTGGAGACTTCTGTGCCTTAAACAAATTGGTCATAGTTAGCACGCTTTTTGTTCATTGTGACATTCATAAACTAACCTACTATTCTCAAAATGACGGATAAGAACCTGCTGATTAATGGGAAATGGAAAAGAACTCTGCAAGATTTGAAAGTTAGGAGAGGAGCTGATGTTGATAGTGACCATCAACTTGTGGTAGCTAAAATCAAATTGAAATTAAAACAACAAACAATAAAAATAAACAATGTGCAAAAACATGAAGTAGAAAAGCTGCCGAATTCAAAAACAAAGAAAAACTTTGCCTAGAATTGAAGAACATATTTCAGGCCATTCAAGATTTAGCAAAGGAAAAGGAAAATACAGGAAATATTGATGCAACATGGAAGAAGGTGGAAAGTTTATACAAAGTACAAAGTATATACAGAGAAAGCAAGAATAGATACAACAGGAAACATGGGAGGCAATAGAAGAAAGGCAGAAGTGAAAAGAAGAACATTTTGGATGCTAAGTCTGAAAGACTAAGAGAAGATATAAGGAAGGTTATACAGAAGCACATTAGAAAGGTAAAAGGAATGACAAGAAGAGCCAAAAGGCAATACCTGGACGACCTTGCTGATCAAGCACAAGAAGTAGCAGCAAATGAAGGGGAGCAGAGACATTTACTCAAATTCATCAGGATCAGACAAAGATAAACAAGAAAAAATTATTAACCACAGAATGCGAAATTGAAGGTAGGTGGACCGAACATTTTCAGGAACTTTTGAATAGACCTGAGCCAGAAGAAATACCAGACATAGTTGATGCTGAAGAAAACTTAGACATCAACTTGACAACATTTATAGAGATAGCCGTTCCAAGATCTTGCGTCACTATGGTATACCTTATCAAGAGCTTTTATCCTAATTTATCATGTATTGTTGGAGACAGCAACCTACACTTCCAATTGAAAACGGGAGTCAGGCAAGGCTGCGTTATGTCAGCAACATTGTTCAATTTGGCCATTGATTGGATAATGAGAAGGGGATAACAGAAGAGTCAAATCGAGGAATTTGCTGGACCCTCTTCATTTCATTGAATGATTTGGATTTTGCTACTGACTTGGCTTTGACATCACACACACATACCCTTATTCAAGAAAACACTGATCGCCTTTGTAAATTTTGAGGACAAATAAGACTCAAATTGAGTCAGACAAAACTGAAACGTTGTTCTTAAATGTCTACAATCCTACCCCAGTAAAGGCCTATGGCATTAAGTAGCTCATTGCCATAGAACAATTTACCTATTTGAGCAGCATACTGAGAAATGATGGAGAAGCAGAAAATGACTTCAAAAGTAAATTGAACGTAGCTAGAAATGTGATGTGATCAATGAAGAACATCTGGGGATCCACACAATATTCCAAATATACTAAACTGAAATAATACAAGAGTTGTGTCCTGGAAACCTAGATATATGGCTCTGAATGTTGGCGCATGACCAAAACGGATGCTGACAAGCTGTCAACTTTCCATACTGCATGTTTGCGAAGTACCTATACTACGCATCTTCTAGCCCAACAAGATATCAGACCACAACCTCCTACTACAGTGTGGAACTGAGAGTATGGATACTATGTATTATCACTAGAAGAATATGGAGATGGATTTGATACGTTCTGAGGATGCAGGCTGACTCTATCCCTAGAGTTGCTCTACACTGGACACCAGAGAGAAAGAGGAGGCGTTGCAGATCAAAGCAGATCTGGCGGAGGACGGTGGAAGAAGAAATCAAAGATTGGGGACAATCCTGGACAACACTTTGGAGGCTTGCCAACACCAAAGAACAGTGGAGGGTCTTCGTTGCTGCCCTACACGCCAACACTGGTGTTCAAGGGCAGTAAGTAAGTAAGTGCTATTATACATTTGAAAACCTTTAAACAATATTAAATAAATTTATTTAATTAAATATAAAATTTAAAGATCAATATTAGCAGGAATATCCATTTGTGGACTAGTTTTGGGGTATTTACCCCTCATCAGTACAAAATAGGATTCATACCCGGGACTATTGGATTAGCGTGCAAGAATACCTACTAATGTTGACCACGAATTAATTAAACAACCTGCGTACAATGTGAAGGCTGAATTGACAAAGAAAACTAAATCTCAAATCTGGAGAACACTGGTTTCTCTGTTCCTGCTAATACTAATGTTTATCAATTATAGGGATTTAATTTATTGATTCTAGGTATATGAATAGAATTGATCTTGGGTACCTTATAGGTTACCAAAAAATAACTAAATATTTTATATTATGTATGTTTTAAAATTGTTTTATGGCAAGATTTATATAGGCTTTCTAGAATATCCTTAAGATCCAGAAGACTCCTTACGAATACTACTATGACACCTACCTTAAAGATGTTCTGTTTAAGTCTCTCCACAGAGATATGAATATTGATATTTCAATAAGTTTATACTAGAAACTGCCGTTTATGTGCCTGCTTATTTATTTTTGAAATGTATAGTAAACACACAATTTTGGGGGAGATTACATACAATTTGGTAGGTATTCAGTGATACCATTCAGTATATATATGTATTATGAATTTGCTATTACATTATACATAGTTAATTTTGCATCGGCGCATCAAAAATACACATGTTAAAGTTTAAGACAATTTTTTTCATACAATGCTATTCATTACCAAGTATTTTTAGTTGCTAAATTTTAAAGTTTACATTTGTAAAGATAATTAGCAAATAAACTACACATAAGTGATACTTACATATGGTAATCTTTTGTAGGACCATCTATATGTATGTTCTTTTTATTACAAAATTGAAATGGACAATACCAATTACATAAATATGATTAATTTTATAAAAACTATTTCATTTATATATTAGTAGTTAAACAGATCAATTACACAAAGGAGATAAGCGAGAGTCTAAGTTCACTAGAAAGCTGAGTGGGTTGAAGAGGGATGTTTACACAATAAGTATTTGCTAAAGGTAGGAAACATTATTAACTAAGAATATCTTCTAATTGTCAATTGTTTTAAAAAATAAAATTATGTTATATACCTAACTGATATTGGTATGTCATTAATAAACAATTTTTATTAAAAAAAACAATAAATTATAAATGGCAAATTGATCTTCATTATGAATAATTAAAGCGATTTTTAAAATTATTCAATATAAATATATATATATATTTAATATCGACCAATGTTGTGGCCTAAAACAAAACTTGCTCTGCCTTAAAAATAGTTTAAGGAAAACCCAAAAGCGGACGTTCTGTTCAGCCGACCTTTATAAGTCGACTCACAGAAATAGATATACAGTACCTATAGTCTACATATGGACCAACAACTCTGGTTCCATACCCTTTTTTTATAATGCTACTCGAAATATCTAATACTCGTAGATTTTACTTAAAGATCTATAATAATAATAATAAATTTATTTAAGAATATATAGTTGGCATATAAGTACAATTTTTAATAATATTTACTATAACATATTATAATTGTAAATACATATATATTCTAAGGACCAAAATACAGATAAACTGATCGAGTTTGCCCTTTTTTAAATTAGTTTATATATATATCTGTTTTATACGAATATGATAATTTGGTCGCATGACTTTAGGTACCTAATTATTTATTAGTAGATTTTGTTGTTATAATAAAAATAATAATAGTTACCATCTAAAGTCGTACGACCAAATTATCTTATTAGAAGACCTTTTAGTAAAGGCTACGAGTATTAGTTAGTTCGAGTAGCTTTATACAAAAAGCATTAGAATAATAAAAAGCGACCAAAAAGCATCATTTTTATGAAACCAGAACTTTGGTGCCATATGTGCCACTTTGATAGTAATGTTTTAGAATTTAATTTAATTACCTTTTTATGTTACTCTAAGAATTTGGTCAAACTGTTGCTTTATTTATTATAAAGTAAAGTTTAAAAAAAATTTAAGATTTAGAAATAAATTTAAAAAAATGAATAGCTGTCCATTTCTTTTGGTATAGGTGAATGAATTACCTAAACCTAAAATGGGGCACTTTTTAGCCATTCTCATGAAATAAGAGAAATAGTGTATTGACTTCAAATTTATAACATAACATAAAGCTATATTTTTTCCACAGAACTACGACTTTTAGTGGTTGCTAGGGGGATGCCAATATTATACAGCAACAAACAAATTTTGCACATAACTATGCCTTTTTGACAAGATGACACTTTAGTTACTATATACGAACTTTTATTTATTTTAATTAACTTTCTACTTAAAAACTATTACCAAGGACATAAATGTGTAATATAGCATCGAGAACGCTTAATTGCTATATCTGAAAATTCATTTAATATGCTTTAGTCTGCAATTGTTACTAGAGACACCATTATTCCATAGCAACAAGCAATATAGCTATGGAAATTTTTAGCCTCTTTGAGACTTTAATTATATTGTTTTCAAACGTTTTTTAAAACGTTGTTATTTCGAAAATTGTAAAATATTATTTATCTAAAGCCATTTATCTAATGGGAGCTAACAACCAAAACAAACTTCGCATATTTTGGAATTTGAGCTACCATACCTACTGTTTGACCTGTTTGGCCTTTAATAATTTTAATTACACTAATTATAGAAGATTGACATATATTATAGAACAATATACATCATCCAGTGTTAGACGAATATTTTGCTAGGGGAACATATATTTTGATGATTAAAACATATCTACATAATATGTAGACTAATATTTCGGGTGTTCCATAAGTAGTGAGAATGGATGTTTATAGTTCATTAACATCAACTGATCAATAAGATTTAGTGTATGCGTATATCCTATTATAATAACTATCGTTGGCTATAAATATTTGAATTTAAAAATATGCATAGTGTTATCTTTATAATAATTAGAAACAAGTACCTATTTTATGCTTATATACGTTTCAAATTAGGCATTGTGGCCAAAGCTTATTTTGAAGAGTTAGAAAAGGCTCATGACGATGATGCTCCGGGTAAATCTACAGTATTTTGTTTGTTCATCGGGTTCTGGGAAGCTGATCAGTAAAGAATCAGTCCCTCGTGCAGTGATAAATCTAGATCAGGTCGTCCAAAAACAACACGAACTTCTGAGACAATTCAGATCATTGAGGAAATGATAAAAGAAAATCCCAAATCTTCTGTACGTCAACCATCGCATTGGTGTGAGGTGCCATCGACTATTGTGTATCGTATTCTGGGGTCTTCGGACGCGTATTATCTCTTCTGCACCTATGGGTACCGCATGAGCTCCAAGAAAACCACATACAACTAAGGGTTAATTGTGCAAAACAAATTCAAAATCTGTTTTTCCGAGAGTGGGTAAAATCATTTTGTGATAAAATAGCAATACAAGACCAATCCTGGATATAATTTGAGACCCAGCTCCATAAGCAAAGCAATCAGCAGCGATTTTCGATTCGTGTGATCCCCCCCCCCCCCCCTGATGAAACTGTTGACAGTGATACCATTATAGACTTTATTAAGCACACTGGTGACCTGTGGAGGACTCTTCGTTCGAATCCAATTCATATTATGTAGATGCTCTCTTGTGAGAATGGGATAATGTACGACCTCATCCTTCCAGAGTTGTAAGAATGACAATTATTTTCCAAAGTCTCAACAGCCCCGACCTGAATCTTTGTGACAGATTTGTGTTCAATTGGATGAATCCTACAGGAGGCTACCAGACAGTGCCTTGAAAAAGGACTACTGCCAAATGTTTATTGACTCAGCAGATAAATGAGATTTTACTCATTGTTGTAAATATACCTCTTAATAAAAATATCCCAACATTAAAGGGATACCTACTATGGTTGATAAAAAATAGTACCATTTTAATAACTTAAAACAGCTTACTAGAATACCTGAACATCTTTGTCGCATATTCTTATTCTTTTTGGTTTTAAGAGCAAACATGAAATCTTGAATAGAATTTATATAACAATGTAAACTATTTTAACAAAGATAATTTAGAAGATATACCTTGGTTAACAATGCAAACACTGGGGAAAATACCACACACCGACACCAATTATCTCGACAATTGTTTTAACAAAATCAAGTAAACAAAAACTTCATAGGTATTTAAACTAATAGATTTGTGTCGAACTAATGACTACTGAAAACAATTAGAAAATTATACATAGAACTAATATCTAATAAAACTTCTTGCCCTTTTGGGAATTGTTCCAAGGGGAATCGTCTAGGACGAAACCGGCTAGCTACTCCGTTAAAGTAAAGCCATTCTTGAGGAATAGGTTTATGGTTCCTGAAGTTTGAATAAATCAAAGAAAAACGCAAAAGAAAATCAATCACTAAATTAAAAGTAGTTTGAATTATATAACAAAAATAATATGTGCTCCTGGAACAAACTGGTGATTATTAATAGAACAATGTTATATAATCTGAGTTCATTGAACAATTAAGGAAATCATTGTTCTAAAAATAGAGAAAAAGAAAATTAGCTATTTGTTCCGACAGCACTTGTGAAAGAATATAACTGTAATTGTACTTTTAGATAAAATGTTGATAACAATGAATTACACTTAATTTTAATTCTGGCTCGATTTATATAACAGAAAACGATACCTAGCAATTATAGCAATTAGATAGTTTATAAAATCATGCACGCCGCGCCGCCTGGAATTAGAAAGGGGTGTTTTTTATAGATATAGTACCATAATATAATTACGCCAATTTTATTATCATATAAAAAATATAGATAAAAATAGCAATTAATAAAATAATACAATGTATGTGTGCATTTCTTTAGTGGTATGGATTTACTTTAGATATAAGCGCCTATTTACAGTTTAACAGGCATTGCTTATTGGAATGAAATTATACTTTTTATGTAGGCGTCATCAACCAAGTGGAAGGGGCGTTAAACCGCCTCTGGTGGCGCCCCTGAAAATATGAATCTAACAAATGAAATTTAACACTGCAGCTTAATTGCTATAATCCTTTGTTTTCCATTATATTAAAGCCATAGGTTTTATCACTAAAAGGCAATTAGTCAGAAAAAATGGTAAAATATTTCTCACTTCTCTGGCATTGCCAACAATCCTTTCATAGTTTTGATTTGTTGAAAATGCAAAGACATATCCGTACTAAGCACCATGTCAATTACCAAAGCTCGGAATTCTCTAAAATATGTTTAAAGTTTATTTAATAATAATATGGTAAATAGAAGTAGAATGTTTTATAGAAATCAATTATGTATACAGCTAATGGACTACCCAATTAAACAAATATCTAAGCATAGACCGATTAGCTCTACGAACACCAAAAGTCTCGTTATATTTCAATATTCCACCTGCTAGCAAATGTTGTGATCACAATTCTATTTGTATTTTATCAATACCTATATTTGGTGAACCCAGAAATAACAAAATATTCGGTATCATTCAATATCATTACGATCCTAATCATTCTTATGCCTACAACAGTTCAAGGATTGCTTCACTTTCTGTTTTGTGTTATTTCATTTCATTTTATCCTCTTTTGCCTTATGTTTCTGGTTTCTTGTTAGGCAAATATCTATTATATGAAAAAGTAAACTTATAAATATCTAACTTGCTTAACTAAATAAACTTATTATTATTATGCATATTTTAACTAAATAAAACTAATATAAAGTATTGTATCTATTTCGTTTGTAAAATACATTTCAATTAAGTCTTCCAACACTGTAGAGCTAATAAAAGTTACATTTGAAGGTACAAAACGATACCTCTAGAGGGGTATAAATGATTTGACATTTGTACCCTACAGTACCCCAAGGGTACAAATGTCCAATTTATTCTATTATTTAAAATGATAAATATACATATTTATTCTTAAGCAGTAAAAATGGCTATTTGTACCTTTTAGCTTTACAGTGAACAAATACAAACAAGTTATTATTTCTAAAGATTGTAATGAACCTACCTAGATATAATTTAATTAGCTTTTAAACTGATTACCAATTTAACTTTATTCAAAAGCGAAATCTGAGGTCCACTAATTTCAATTCTTTAAAACAAATCTCAAATATAATTTTATTAATTAAACAGATTCTAAAACATCAAATTTATCTAAAAGCTAATAATAACAATATTTATTCATGTGAATTCATTAAAAAAATCTTAATTTTGGACCAGCTCTTATCTGGTTTTTCCTTGCATAATTGCATTACAGGAATTTAAAAATATTAGCACCTATCTTCTTCAATCATCCCTAAACTTTAATTAGTTGGTTTACTTGTATTCTTCTTTCGAAAGCCCAACGGTAATACTTAGATCTTCTTTGGCCATAAATCGAAATACACTGCTGATGTGATGGTTTTCTAAAATACCTTTGTCGTTGTACAGCATAGCTAACTCTGAGCTAAAAGGAACAATTATACCTAATTACACATAATTTCTAAAGCATAACTTGTTTCTTTTTTAATCTAATATACATACATATATAGCTAAATTAAAAGATTGTGACACAGTTGTGCTTTGATATACCTATAGTAAACAGTAAAACAATGATTGTAAACAAACTATTCAAGATATGTTTGTTGTCTTATCAGAAAAAATTCGGAATCACAATTTAACACAATTACCTAATTCTTTCCCCCCCAACTTTCGGTATATATAGACCAAAATGGTCAAAAAGGGATCATAAAAGTAGAAAATAAAATAGGTAAAAGATCCAAGAATAACATGAAATGATATGGGAAACAAGATTTGGACCTATTAAAAATGCAAAAACAATGATAAATGGCGGCAATAGTAAAGTCAGTTGTTTGTTTAGAATGCATCATAGAAGTAGACGTACTTAACGGTTAAAGCCTCCTGTGGGGTACACATGTACCCCAGCTGTATTTGGAATAATGTCTAACAAGCTGTGAAGTAGATTGGAAACTGCCCTT
>JAUYWI010094420.1:0-11989 GCA_034780595.1 Parotoplana pacifica | reverse complement strand
CTCCCTTCTTTCTCCCTTTTTTACTACCCCTCCCCCTTTTCCTTCTTTCGCCCTCCTTTTTTCCTTACCCTCCCTTCTTTTTTCCCTTTTTTCTTCCTTGATTCCCTCCCCTTTTTTGCGCAAAATAAATTAGATTGCAATGTCCACGTTGATGTGCATGCGACAGCAAGTATGAAAATATACCAGAAGATGATAGAGTTATGATATTAATGCACTGATTGAAGAGGTTATCCATGGCGATATTCAAAACATAAAAATTATAGATTTAAATGCCAGCAGTTTAGACGAAGTTACCAACACTCAAAGATTCTTTGGGTTTTGTCAAAGAGTATATCTGGCAAAACCCTGATAATAGTGCACCAAATCTGCATATGTTCACCGGTGTTTATTACTCTAGAGCTATTGGAACATATTATATTTGAAAGTAATCTTTATTTTGTAGTTCCACCAGCTAATATAATTTTGATGAGAGTCAAAAGCACATTGGCATATCAATTCTTTGGGGATTACTCTTTACCAGAGTATCGTCTGTGTTGGAGCAATTCAACGAAAATTTCTGCAATTTCTTCCGGCCATGTCTATTAACTGTTTTGACTGCATCTAACATTATTGCACTTTTCTGACATCACAAGATGGCACTAAAATCGTCACCATAGTCGACAAATTATATACAAGTTGGTCCTGTTCTGGATGCTTTGAAAAATGGTTGCAATTCTTTAGAGCAGGAAGAATACAATAGTAGTGACAAACAAATAATCTCAACAAAGGCTAGGTCGCTTATAAGACAGTACATTACCGCCCCCCAACCCCCCCCCCCCCCCGGGGAAAATGGGTTTGAAAGCTTAGGCACCTTCAGGAGTGAGTGAAATTATCTATGATTCCGAAATCTATACCGGACAAGAAAACGTCTACAACTCAAAACTTCCGTTGGTGTTGGTGGCCATGTTGTGTTACGTCTTTCTGAAACTTTGCCTCAAGATAAAAAATTCAAACTAATTTTTGATAACTTTCTTTCATCTTTGCTTCCTTTTGAATCTTGCTGTTGGCACTATTAGAAGCAATCGCATGAAAGCGGCAGATAAGGTTTTCATACAAGAAAGACAAATGAAACAAGAAGGATAGTATTCATGATATAACTATTGTGAAATGGAACGACAATGCCTGTGTGCAATTGGCATCTAATTATATTACACATGAAATGGAGAATGATGTAAAACGTTTCTTTATGAAGGATAAAGGAGGTTGATATTTCATGTCCAAAGATCGTTAATGCCTAGGTTATTCTCGGAGACATGCTGATTTCATTGCATGAAAACTAAAAAGTGGTACTTTCATTTGTTCTTTTACGCGATCAATGGTGCTCTCATAAATTTTTGGTTGTTATATAGACTAATATTATAACCTACCTGTTGTACTGGTACAATTTCTTTGTTATCTGATTATATTGCATACTGTTGTACTGGTACACATTTTTTAAAGTCGTTTAAAAATAAAAATCGTTTTTGAAATTTTACAAAACGAACTCATTTGATGTTCTAAATCAGTTAGTTATACATTGTAGAAAAAATAAGCACTAAAGAATTATGTATTATAAAAATTCATGCAGCAAAGAGTTCAGCTCGTCGAAGATATGTTCTCGACACTGGAGAATTGTTTTACCAATAAGCTTGATTTCAGGTACGTTTTCTGTCATTGTTGTTGCGCTTGCATGTACTACTTTTACATTTCATACTTGCAAAGAATTTTCCATTCAAATATAATATTTGCTACTTCAACTTTCCCACACTGTCCAATAGCAATGCTATGTGATTTCAGCCATATCTACTTCCTAGCAGGCGTCTAAGTATATGGACTCTGATAGTTTGACAACAAACTTGGATCCTTTATTGCTAAGAAACGTAGTAATATTTCTGTTTGAGGGCAGAAAATGACAAAAATCTTCAATGTCTACCATATTGCTGTCAGTGATGACCTATTTGAGTGCAACCTAGTTTATATAATATTAGAATCTGACAGAAATGAAGAGTGAAATCTGTTGACTGTTTGAAGACGATTCGAACGGAACTGCTCGATGTGAAAACAGGAATAGTAATTTACTGTGGTGTCTCAAATGCTTCATGTACTGGCTCTTCCCTTAGGTTTGAAAGAAACGTGTTCGTTGTTTCACCGGTGAAATCTTTGTGTAGTTCCTTAGCTAATCAGCATCTGTTATAAGATTTAATAGCCATATAATATAATGATAGTGTTGTTTACGTTCTTGGAAATCTTTCTTGATGTAAAGTATTTTGGATAAACTAGGAGAAATATGGATTCACCATTTCCTGTTCTTTGCTGGGCACAAGATTCAGTTCACATCGCTTAACTGAATTTTGAAGTCGGCTGTGATTTGACTTCAGGGTCAATCGTTTCATCGCTGCAATCACCTTCTTTTAAAATTCCACCCGTATAAGATAATGTTAAGGTGCAGTGGCTGTGCTATTATTAAACCTCTTAAGATCAAAGCTGGATATCGATTCTTGACTTTCTGCATTATACATAAGTGGGAATCTCAATCCATTGTTGAACCTTTTTGGGAAAATCCCAGCCCTCAGCCTGGATGCTGTCGAATTCAATTTCTGATGTTAGGGCACCAGAAACAATTATTTTGTAGTTAAACTTTCCATTATGAAATGTAAACATAATATTTACAGATAGAATGCATGTGTGCTATTGACTTTACGGTTTCCGATGATATTATGCTAGAATCGTCACATATGGCTGAGCTTGTGCCAGTAGTGTCTAGAATTTTGAGAATATGGATCCCGAATAGACAAAAATTTATTTTTAACGTATGTAAGTTTAGGACAGTAGCTTCTGTATGTTTAACTTTTAATGTTAACGTGCAACTAGCGCCTGGGGCATTCCCCTTCCGACGCGTAGGTTTTTCTCCGTGCCAGACCAACATGACATCTTTGGTCAAGATAGAGTGGTTTCTGGCGTTTTCAGGAAATTGCTATTTGATATAGAACGAAATAAAATTGTTATTGCTGATCATTTGGATTGGTCTCATTATCTAAAACAATGTTTATTGCAGGACTGGTGTGAAAGACGATGCTGGGAATTTTGGTTGCTTTAACTCGGATTTCAACTGGAGGATTGCCCCATGCAGCTATGTGAATACCGTTTCCATCTTGCTTCGATTTAAAATTGGGCCAGACTCGCCGGATAATCAATCGTTATCAGTTTCGTATATCGTTGATAGGCGGTGTAAACTTAAGGCAATTTTGGATGTTGTCATGCGACTATCCACACCTTCAAATTATCTCCAACCACTTGCTCCCTATCTGCATTTACTAAAGCACTGAAAATAACATAAAAATCTCTGACGCTGAATCATACTCTTGGATGGTAAGGATATCGCGAAATCGATATTGTTTCATTTGAGGTATTGGTACCTCGGCCTTTAATAACGTGGCATAGTAAATGGGTAATCTGATTTTTGTCTCTCCACAATTGTTTGCTCTCCACTTGGAAATCTAAAGTTGGTTACAAATGCAGCTGGGAACGTTAACTTGAGAGATCCCAATCAGGAGTAGCTGAGAATAAGCGCATATTTAGGGTGCCAGCATTCATAGTGCAGGCTCCGAATTAACCCTGGCTACATTTGTCAAATGCATCTTTAATTCCTTAATTCAGGTGGCGACCTTATGAATATGCGACCTTGCTCACCCTGAAGACCTTATCCCATTATTTCGGCAGGGCTGTCTTGTCTTCATTCGCGAAGTCTTTTTCCTTATCGCCATATCGATGATGAGTACAATGACCGTCATGTTTTCTCTTATCTGCTGTCTTTGCTTTTTATTATTCCCAATGACTTCCCAAATGGACTATATTGCGGGCTGGATACTCGAACTCTCTGCGGAGGACATATCCATACCATTTCAGCATCTTGTTTCTCAGCCATGTCATTATGTCAGGGATGTTTGGTATTCTACGGATATCCAAGGATTTGTTGCAGCATACTCATTTCGTTGATGCTAGTATCATTCTTTCGGTGTTATTGATGGTCAAACATTCCAAACCATGAGTGAGGGCTTGTCTGATGACTGATATATAGCTTGATCTTTAATTTGGAAGGTATCTTGTTGTCTGCTATCACCCTAGAAGTTGCGACGGTAAGCCCATGGCGGATTGGATAAGCAGAGCGACATCGTCATCTGGATGGCAGTATCATTGATGGTGGATACTAGGTACATAAATTTCCTTACTTGTAAATGGTGTGGCAATAGATCTTAATTGTTGCTTCAGTGCTTACAGTAGTCATATATTTAGTATTTTCGTAGTTAATTTTAAGAGGTTTTTCTGTAGCATCTCTGTGCCTGGTCTAAATCCAACTAACTGCTTGCTATTTCATTTAACCCTGGGAGTCTCTCAGCCACTATCGTTTCCCACTACCTCAAAATACCACTTAATAACTTAATTCCTCTATAGTTGTGCTAGCTCTAGATTCTGTTGGGATGCTTTACCTTGTATTAGCTGGTTAAAGAGATAGGTCAAAACATTGATACCAAAATCTCCGAGGCTCTTAAATGCTTCGATGGCGATGCCATCTGGTCCACAGCTTTTGCAAAATGTCGAGCTACGGCTTTCTCAATCACAGCATTCAAAAATCCAAAGGTGGAACGGTTCTAGGTTCTTGTATCGTATATCTGCATTTAAAAGCTGGTTGAATATTCTCTCCCTTGCTTCCTAGCAGCACTTCTCCTTTCTGATCCTTAATGAAGAAGCTCTCGTAGTTGCCGTTTGTTGCTTTAACTCACTCTTGATAAAACCAATTTGTAGAATGTCATAATCCTCTCTGGTTGTTCTAGCTTCTCGTAGAATATGCCCTGGCATTGGCCACTGCAATGGCTTTCGTTGTCTGCTTGTGAGATACTGATTTTCAATAGTAGCCTCTTTTTTTATTACTCTGAAGGCTTTCTTTTTCTTGCTAGTAGCCTCCTTTACCTCCTTGCACCACCACCAGCTCTAGTAACTTCTAGAATCTGCTTTACACACTCGCATCTGCAGTTTTCCCAATCATTGAAGAAGTCTTTTGGTTTACGCTTTACTGCTTGGGCAAAGACTACTGCATTTCCTTTTCTCTTGATCCCTGCAGCAAGGTCCATAATAGCTATCCTGCGCTGTTTCACTGCAGATTCACCTGGAAAAAGTCTTTCGCTTGAGGTTCCCTCTGTTTGTCAAGATATTTTAAATTTGTGACTCATATTCAAATTTAAAATTTCCATCTGATTTTTGTGGTTTGTTAAACCATGTGTTTGCGGTATCTAGGTGCTCTGCATCAGCAGAATTCAACACTTTCTGCTCCAGCCTCGTTCTTACTTTCGAAAGCTTTACCGCCATGTGCCTGAGACACGTGCCTGCTCCTACATGTCCATGTCAGCTCCAATAATAACTTTACTCTCCACTCTTGGTGCTTCATCTAGGGTTTCATAAAAGTCGTTAACGCTTTCTTATTAAGCCCTTGTTGTGATACGTATGCAGACATAAAGGTAATGGTTTCATTTGTTCGTGCACTGGCTGCTGTAGTTGTCAAGACTCAGTCTGTTAGGTGTTCGAAGTTAATTATTTTATATCTACTTGACTCTTTGAAGATGATTCGAACTCGATTTCAATGGTGTTTAGTGCCGTTGTAGTAGATTTTGTAACCTTGGTATAACCCAGGCATTAAGCTACAGCAACAGGTCATTAGGTTGGCTTCTAACTCCTGTATGCAGTTCCATGTCCGTCCTGTGGCAGAGTTCGGCGACCTAATGCATGTAAAGCTTCTTTATTAGAAAGAGCTGGTGTGGCTCAGGACGTATACTGGCTGCCAGGAAATATTTTGCGCACTAGCATTTAGCGTATTCAAAAATGCGGTTCTTGCTTTGTGTACAAGAGTATGCTTATACCGAGGTGTCCAGGCGGCGGCCCACCTTGTATGCTTCCACTTTTGCATATTCTATCTGGGCAGGAGCAAAATAGTGTAATATGTAAACTCAAAATCACTCAACGATTGTTTTTTGGTATGGTCACGAATTACTTTTCGTTTCCTAGGATCCGCCGATAAAGCATACGACCTTATAATTATCTCAAAGTTTGAAGAATTATAATAGAGATACCAGAAGATTTACATATTAACTACTTTTGCATAAACTTGGCCGCTGCGAAAATACTTGTGAATCTTTAAATCCTCAAATATTTGCCAATATCATCAACAGCCATTAAAATCGTCTGGAAATTGTGGATATGACCACGGCGAATCTGGCGGCTGCTCCTGACATAGGTACGTTTTACTAACCAAACACTGCTTAGAGGTTTGGTTAAAACAAAGTCATCTCATTCAGCATACGAATTTACTGCGACAAATAAACACCTACAAATAAAACCACCAGCTGTTTGTTGGCACCTATACGCGAGGTTCTAATATCCATAATAACCGTCTATGGGTGCCTCAAACTAAATCCGCGCTCCTTTATTCAAAGTCAGCAATATTGACCTGCAAATTTTCCTTTGAACGAACCACAAAATTAGTTAAACTCATTACTTGGTGATTGGATTCTGTCATTACACTTTGATAGTGACTATCAATATGTCCCTCCATCGGAGTCTAAAAAGATACTAATATTGTAATGGATTATGTTTGCAACCAACTGGTTCAAACCATGCAATTAGCACATAACTCACTTATATTAAGCGGCTTGAGAAGCACATTAAGGTTTAACGAGTCTATAAATAATGGGCCCAACATGTATAAGAACATCATTTGGTCGTCAAAATATCTTGTACAACCTTCTGAAATGGAAATTTTTCAAGTATAATTTAGTTTGTTTAAATTGGGGGAATATTCATACCTAAAGAAACATACAGTAAAAATACCGTATACTATAGATAACTCAAATTTTTATTGATGAAAAAACATAGTTAATAGAAGATACATTAAGATAAACAAATTTACATTATGTTGGAATAAATCAACATACTGTACAGTTATAATCACATAGTATTAAACATAAGTAGTGGCTTCAATGAAGACACAATGAAAATCAAAAACCTGACGCTGAGATAAATTTAGTGTAGATCACAGAGCACTGTTTTAGGCGCACAATAGTCATTTTGGTATTTGAGCGTCTTATCCTGGCAATGGTAGGGCTCTGTATGACGGATTGTACACGTTGGTAGGTTAAGTTGGCGGAATTTAACGTCCTTATTTTGAAACACATAAAGTGACCTGGAAATGAGTTGGAGAGCACAGCCTCTGAGGTAAGGGGGACGGGGGTGACCTATTCACACAAGGAGGGGTCAAACAATAATTTGAATTTAATCGACTCAGAATTGAATATTGATTCGATTAAGAGCAACTCATCTTTTGACTCCCCTGTGTGAATAAGGGTTCATTTTCACTACTAATATTGTGTGCAAGTTTCAATACTGGTAAAGAGCAGAACCCGGTCACAACAAGTTACTACATGCCATCGTTAGTTATTATAAGTGTCGTAGGTCATCATACATCATTCTAGGTCACAATCGGTCATTCTTTGTTAGAATAGGTCTTCAAAAGTTATATACAATTTACCCATATATCATATTAAAATGGCGTATCAGCAGTTAGCAAATTTGTAGAGCTATAAAATCAAATATAAATTTATTTTAGAAATATTTATTGAGAGAATCGAAACCACCTACTGAGCTTAATTCTTGTGTTTCTGTATTCTTTGCACAGGGCTTGTCACAGATGACTTTGCTGATCAAATCATCTTGAATCCCACTGAGATTGCCAAGCACTATCTGAAATCTTGGTTCTTCCTCGACTTCATCTCCTCCATACCAATGGACTACATTTTTTTGGTAGTAAATGAGAAGAACAGCTACAGTCAGTTCGTCCATGCAGGTGCGTACAACCACTTTATGAAAAAAAGTCTTTTGGCTTCTATTAACCGTTTAACACTCGCCAATTACATGGGGTATCACTATTGTGTGTTCTTTATGTTTTCAAAACACATAGACAAATCTTTTTAATTTACCTATTTTAAATTTCGGTTTCTTTGTTTTTTAACAAACATCTATTGCACTACGAATTCTTGGACATCAATCATATATATGCATATCTCCGAGAATTTCAAATGATTAAAAAGGTTACTTTAAATATGTAGAGGCACATCAATTAATTGTATTTTCATGTATAACACGATTTTTAAATGACTTTAAACGGTTATTGAATTTAAACGTAAAGGTAAGTAATTTTCTGTCTAGACCCTGGTTCTGGGATTTCCTTCAAATATCGAATTACTTGAAGTGGAGTTCTACTTAGATTCCTCGTTACTTCGATTTCTTTCAAAGATCTTTGAAGGTGCTTTTAACTTCTCAGCAAGATCTTCGAATGAAGTTTTAATTTCTTTTCCATCTCTTTTAAATTACAACATTTTGAAAGGTCTTTGAAAGATTACTTAAAAAAACGTGATGAAAAATGTTTTTTTTGCAAGTGGAAGCTCATAAGTTTTCCAGATTGAAAGGTGATGATTAAATCTATAAAATAATTAAAATATTTAGTACATCCTGATGAATAATCTGCATTTTATCTCTAGTTTTACTTTACTTACATTACACTAGTAACTGATCGGTTTTCTTGGTAACTTCAAATTAGTGGTCAAGTTTGTTTGTCTTAACTAATAATACGATGACACGTTTGACATTATGTTAAAAATATACAACTTTCCTCACAACTAGGTGTAATTAATGTAGAAACAGAATGCAATGTGCCCAAGAAAATCAAGTACGAAAAATTGTTATTGATACAATGATGATAGTGGTAGTGTAGCGAGGTAGGGAGTTGATCTATCTATAACCTAAAAGTACCTCATACTATAGCTACCTCGTTGATTAAATAAATACAAAATTTATCCAGTAAAAAAACCTTGTGTGTAGTGAAACATGCAGTTTGTATAAAATTGTTTGGCTCTTCCTTTGCAAAAATATTTTCATATGTCCTAGAATACACAATAAATAGTACACTCTACAGTATACATTATATATTTGCAAGAGTAACGGGAAAATATGCAAGATGAACATCGAAACCGGCATTTTCTAATTGTTTATGACATTCGATAAGACAGCTCGAATATTGGGATAATGAAATGCATTAAAAGTTTCTTTCTTAAATGCAAAGTAGACAATATAAGTATTCATATTCTTTAGCCAAAATATGTACATCTGAGTTGCTTTATGAATTGATTTTAGTTTTGAAAAAACAAACAAAAAGCTTAATTTCCACGATTTTGTTTCTGTTGCAAAAGGTTGAGAATTAAAGTGACTGACATGTTTGACATCCATCTATCCGTCAAATAACATTACAAACAGTGCAAACTGTTTGAATATGGAAAAATTAATAGAATTTATGCTTTTGGTCAGCTATAGAGGCAACAATTTAATTTAACCGGAATAAAACTTTGGTAAACTATGGTTGGACCAGAAATTACGGCATAAACAGAAACATTTTGTTGACTTCGTAACATTAGTCATTGCAGATTTCACATAAGCTAGGAAATATTATTTAAATTATTTGTAACAGATTTTTTTAAATATTGTTATTCGGCAATTCAGTTTTGACTATTCAGACTTCAAACCAGGCCAGTATTTATTATAAACTACGATTTAAAAGGTGAAAGATCACTCAAATAGATTTTTGATAAATATCTCTTTAATTTTGTCGATGTTAACTCTCCAGTGTACAATTAAAGCAATTTACAACAGAGCTTGACAATTTACAGTTTCTCATTTGACGTTTTCGTATATAGCAAGGGGATATAACATAATTTTACCTATCCAAAAAAGTTTATATGTAGTAAGTAGTAAAACATGGAATAGTTAATCAGTTAGTTTCTCAGCATTGGTAATAAAATATTTCTAATTAAAAGTAGTAATGTTGTGTAACGTAATGTAACAATTTTAGATACAGATATTCTAAAAAGACAATTATTTGAAATAAGAATGTAGGTTTATATTTTATTACAAATTAATTAAATCTGTGTTGTGGAGCAACAATTCACTGTCTTATTTTATTTCAATTTGAATTCCAATTTGTCAGGTTTTATTGATTGGGTAGCAGCAGTTTATAGAACCTTGAATCTTCAAATAAATAAAAAGAGCTACATTTATTGTATCTTTTAGGTAGTTGAGTGAGTAATAATTATCTAATTTCTCAAAGATTTTGGCCAATTTATTGCGGTCATATTAGTAATAAAAAAGGATCCATCCAGTGGAGTTTTATTTGCAACTTGATTAGAAACAATTTTTAGCTTAATAATTTGATTCCTATTAGCTGCCAGACATAGCGGCAGACAAACACTTTCTAAAGACTGTCCCAAATCAGATGCAGCTTAACTAAAAGTTCAATGATTTAGAAAGTAATAACTTTGACACATCATGATAGCTTTTTGATATATTTCATTAAATTGATATACAAATGAACAACTAATAGCACCTGTATTTGCATCTATAAAACGTAGATATGAAACAGAACCATGTCCATGCAACTCGGAAGCATTCACAAAATGGTGCAATTCATTTGGTTTTAAAACCTGTAATGGTTGAAAACAACAAGGTATACTTGTAAATTTCTCATCTGTATTAGCTTTTTCTGCTGCCCCTACGTCAACGTATCTTTGCATTACTTTTGCATACTTTCCTTTCAAATCACAATCCCTTTAAAACCTCCTTTTGAATGGTAAGTCTACCTCATAGTGACCATCTTTACATATTGCATGTTCCATGATTTCCTTCGCTTTTTGATCGTATATAGACAAACTAAGCTCACTATCGCTACCAATCATTTCGTAATCGTACAACCTTTTAATATTCTCCTCAATTTGTCCTCTGTTCGGTAAATTGACGTGGTGTTTAGACTTCTTACCTTTTCTCACAGACCCACAAACCGTCCATCTCAACGGAATCTCCACCACAACGGGAACACTCTACAACCAAGCTGGCACTCTATAATCTCCGCCTGATCACTTCCAACAAAATTTTCAAGAGGAGCGTTTCTTTTTGCAGGGGCTGTGGTTGATTAGGAGAATCATTCTAACAACTCGAACAATTCACCTGATAATTTCTGATAAGGGTGAAACCGATAGTACTACGAAATTGTGCTGGAGGCCTTTGTATGATTTGCCTTCTTCTTCTTCTTCAATTGCTGGCCGGGTTCAATCCGGTAACGGAGTTCCGGTCGATCGCCCGGAGGAAGCCAATCACATTGTTTGAGGTTGAAACATCGATGTGCTTCTCGCGGTGACTATTATGGCCTGGGCAGTAGAAGATAATGTGTTTAGTGTCCTCTTTGTCGGCACCAAAAAGTTGAAACTTGGGGTTATTCTGCTTGTTGATAAAGTAGAGAAAGGAGTTGGAGAACATAAATTTTCCCAGACGTGCTTTAGAGAGGTTAACAGTCTGCAGTTCGGGTTGTCTACAGGCTTGAGATGTGTGCGGTTTTTGTACCATTCGCTGTTGTTGGTGTTGTTCTTCCAAACAGTTGACGTAGTACCTTTTAACCAGATTTTTTCTAACATCAGGTTCGATTCCATATTCTCTCTGATTGAGGTTGGCAGCAAGGCCTGCTTACTTATCCGCTTCTTCATTTCCTTGGGTACCACAATGGGAGGGAACCCATTGTAGATGGGAAAATGTGGTATCTTTATGGTTGTTAATAATGTGCCATATCGCAATGGCATCGCTGTCATTTTTAGAGTGAGGGCCTTCAGTGAGAGCGTCAATGTTAGCCTGACTGTAGGTTAGAAATCCTATGTATTTAGGCATAGGGTGAGCTTCGCATGCTTTATGAAGTGCAGCTTTGATGGCTGTCCTTTCAGTCAGGTAACTTATACTAAATCTTCTAGCTGAGACTTGGATTCCAGTTGTTTGTTTGTTTTTATTGATAATGATCGCACCGCCTCCACACTCTGTGCAATTCTTGACAGAT
>JAUYWI010094419.1:0-23097 GCA_034780595.1 Parotoplana pacifica | reverse complement strand
GTCGCCAGATATGAATCCCCTGGACTATTTTCTCTGGGGCCACTTGAAATCATGCATTTACAATACAAGACCAAGATTGCTTGATGATTTGAGGCAAAGTATAATAACTGATGAAATGGCTAGGATTAGTGTTGAAACAATACAACAGGTTCAAGCATTGTTCATCCATCGCTGTTGAATGTGCATGGAAGTATAAGGAGGACATTTCCAACATCTTATATAAAAAAACTATGTTATATTATAATATATCACATAATAAAATATCATGGATTATACGAGTACAATAGAGTAAAATAGAACAGTATATTCTTTTACATTTTTTCCAACAAGGCGTTACTTATGGGACACCCTGTATAAGTAATGTATCAGTGTTCTATTTTTTAGGTGTTTTAAGACGTGAATTTCTACATTTTTTGTGGGTTTTAGTTGATTTTATTTACAGAAATAGAACTTTTGAAAATATCATTTTAATGTTATAAAAATTTACCAGTAATTTTCTCATAAGAATAAAGGTTGCACTTTAAATTGTTAGCCAGTTCGATTAAACATTGTTTTGTTTAGTAATTACCACATCAATGGCTAAACATTGTAGTTTCAATCTTTTCTGTTGTATTTACATTTACTATTTAATGTTTTTTTTGCTTTAGAGACTATGCCACCTCGACAGTGGCAGCTCAGTTACTTTTGGCATTGGTTGGTGGTGCTCAGTGTATTTCTGGATAACTTTGCTGTTATTGATGCCAATGTATACAATGCTCAGGACTTTGGATTTCAATTTACTGCATCACTTTACAATGTCTCAATATTCCAAGATCCAGGTTTTCAAGCATCTGTAACGCCAGAGAGTCCGCATATGGGAGTGCCTATACCTACCACTGGTGGAGCTCAACATCAACAATTAAAGGGTGATGTAAGTTTTGAAGTGCTGAACAATGATAGCAAGCAAACTGCTTCTGACAAATTTGGTGCTAATAGACAACGTAAGAAGCAACCAGTTAATTTTTTTTCAGCTTCTTGTAAAAAAGTGGGTGACTTCTTTTTCCTGCTCATTCGAACAACTCCATTTGCTGATATCAACCGCGAAAGTAGGCATGTCTATTACTTGCGTATAGAAGCTGTTTTTCTTGGTAGCATGCCTAGTGGAAAACGAATTAAACTGCGCTCAATTACAGATGTTGTGGTGCATGTGCTAGATAAAAATGAAAATTGTCCATTATTTGTTGACTTGAAATATAATTTCAATGTATCTGAAAATGCCACTCATATGGTGCCAGTCGGAAAAGTTACCAGTACGGATTCAGATGCTGGAATTAATGCCGAAGTTTTTTATTACATAACTTGGTCTCTTATGATACCATTTCGTGTTGATCCTTATACAGGAGTTTTATATCCAACAAATAGTTTAAATGTGGCGCTCAAAAAAAGTTATTCATTTATCGTACGTGCCATCCATCGTGGTGACAGAAATATTACAAACTGTGATATGATTAGTCTTGTTGACGTTGTTGTTAACGTTTTGCCAAGTAATCAACACAGTCCTGAGATTGTAGTGCATAAGATGACTGAAATAATTAGCCCTGGTGTAAGGGGTACTGTATATGCAAAGCTGCTGGTCACTGATGCAGATAGTGGACCCGGTGGGGTGATTGCAAAAGTTGAGGTTACCGACGTAGAACAACGCAACTATTTTCATATTGTTAAGGGCAAGAAATTTGGTGAATATTTGGTGCAGATTAAGAACCCCATCATTAATGTTTCTACTAGATCAACTCGGTCATTTACTGTACAGGCAACTGATAATGGAATTCCACCCAAACATGAGATAAAAAAGATACGGTTTTTTATAGTTACATCGACTACTTATCGTATTCATTATCCGAAAGATATTTACATCAATGTTTCGGAGTCAGCATTATTGAATTCTACTGTCTATCTGCTTCCAATCAATATTTCCTATTCATTAGACAATACACAAATAAAGTTCAAGGAGTATGTAAAGACAAGTAAACCTTATTTTCGTCTGAGAAGTGATGGATCTCTGATTGTAGCCAGAGTACTTGATGCCGAAGTAGCCACTAATTTTAACATTTCTTACATGGCAGTTGATGCGAATAATTATTATAATCGAAATAATCCTATTGCTACGCTACATATTCGAGTGATTGATATTAATGATCATGATCCTGTTGTTCAGAACAACAATACATCTCATAAAATTTCAGAAGTTGATCCCACAGGTACTCTGGTGTTTAACATAATAGCTTATGATCCAGATTTATCAAAAACAACGCTTCGATACCATTTATACAATTCTGAAAGTTTACCTTTTCAGTTGGATCCGAAAGATCCTACCAGGGTAATTGTTAGCAAGCCTTTGGATGCAGAAACAATGGTTGAAAAGTTTACGCTACGGGTACGTGTCAGTGATTCGGGTAGCCCTTTGCCACGAGGAGTTGTGGCGCAATTTGAGGTGAAGCTTATGGATGTTAATGAGTATTCTCCCCAGTTTGTTGAAAAAGTGTGCGACATTTGGCTCTCCAGAACTACAGCTGTTGGATATAATCTTGGAAGCTATTTTGCTGAAGATCTGGATCGAGATGATAAACAGAAGGTGAACATTAAATTGGCTGGCAGTACCTGTTTTGAAATAGACTCTCGCATTGGTGCACTGAAAACCAAATGTACTTTAAAATATGAGGTACGGAATAAACTTACTCTCAATTTAGTAGCAAATGATATGCGGCATCGTTCTCATCCTCTTATATTGACTATCTATCTGGTTCCAGATGGTGATCCTAGTTTTGATAATGGAAAAGCAAAATACACTCGTTCCTGTTCATCAACTGATGTTTATGATAAACTTGGTCAGATCACGCGCGCCCGATCAGATTATAGAGTGCAAATGGCTCAATTGCTTAAGCATTCACTTGCAATTGAGGCTCGGGCTGCAATAGCTCAGAGAAACAAGCATCATCCTCGATTTCAAACGCAAATGCCTACCAAATTGCACATACGTGAAAATCTTCCAAGGTCAACTGTTATCTTTGTCTTGAAAGCTTTTGATGACGATAATGCGGAGTTTTCTTATGCCGGTCAATTGGTTTATGGTTTGATTTCCAACACTGCTCAAACTACTCTTCAGTCGGCCTTTTATTTGGAACAGAACAGTTCACAAGCTCGGTTGATTGTTCAAAGACCTTTAGATCGAGAACGTGATGAATACTTTAGCCTTCTTATTCGTGTTTGTGATCTGGGAAGACCTCAATTCTGTCGCTCTCAGATCATTAATGTTTACCTAGATGACGTAAATGATAACGCTCCGGAATTTATGGAATCCTATTCCAAGTACCGTGTAAGCGAGTCGGATTCTGTTGGTAAGAAAATTGTCCGTTTGGTGGCTAAAGATCGTGACACTGGCCACATTGGTCAAAACAATTTGATTTATCATTTGTTGAATTTTAGAGATTATTTTAGGGTACATCGTAAGACAGGTTGGCTAAAATTGAAGCAGAAGTTGGACAGAGAGAAAAAGGACACATATGAATTGCAAGTAACCGTTAGTGATCGGGGCCAACCTGTATCACGTACTGCCACACAACAGCTGGTCATTAAGGTCGATGATATAAATGATAATACTCCAAAATTCAATGCCCCAGCTGGTGGTTACAATCTTGTGTTACCAGAAGATTTACCCGTCAATGCTTACATTACCACCGTTACTGCCTATGATCCAGATTCATTTATGGCTGGCGTTGTTACTTATAAATTGGTTGGCATGTCACATGAAGTATCGACGTTTCATATTGATGATCAAACGGGTGTGGTGGCTCTGAAACGGGAACTTGACTATTCTCAAACCTACCAACTTACAGTTTTTGCAACTGACAAAGGAGATACGCAACTACGTGGTCAGACTCCGTTTATTGTCCGCGTGCAGGGTGTTCGCTCAAATGTGTATCCTCCAGTATTCCAGAAAAGCCTGGTTGAGGCGAATATTTCCGAGAACAAGCTCCCAGGAACCCGGGTAGCTAAATTAACGGCTAGTGATCGAGATGGACAATCACTTACCTATGAAGTTGTTGGTGGGAATGGACTGGGTCGCTTTCGAATTGATAATACAGGTGAGATATACTTTATTATATCGCTTCTTAGTCGAAATTGCAGGATTTTGTTGTAGCTATCACCATTAAAATGTTGGTATTTGGTTCTTTATCAGGTAGTAGATATGGTACCTACTTACTAAATTACTGCTTCACATATTTTCAATAGTTCTTCTGCCATTTAGTTTGAGTGTGACGCACTAGCACAGATTTGACTCGTGAAGGTTAACTAGAGAGTAAAGTTTTATGGGGGGTAGTTTTAACCCTCCGCCGTCGGTGGCGTTTTTTACCTGCACTCACTAAATTCTCAATAACAAAGCACATATCTGCCGCTTATCCAATATAGCATTCTTCATGTAATAAAACCGCATCAATTGTCCCTCTACCATACTGCATCTTATTGATGTCGACAAGTTTCTTTATTCTGACTTTTCACTCTTTCCACCTCCTTTCCATACTCAAATAGCTTTGCACCTCTATATGAGCCACATTCCATTACACTACCTTTTCCTTTGATGTTGGCACCAAAGTACTGATCTTCCACTCTTCTGGCATATTATGCGCATGCAAAATCATGTTCGCTATTTCTAGCAACACCTCACTCCCATGATGAGTTGCCAAATAATTTTCTCTAGTAATTCCAGATGGTCCTCCTGCCTACTTTTCAAAGCTTGCTTTACTTCTTTCATGACAATACGTTCCCATGGTTCCTCAGTTAGCTTAGCTCCAGCGACCCCGTTTTAGGTATTTTCCACATTCATTATACTTTCCATATGCTCTTTCAGAAAAATTGATTTTTAACTCGTTTGCTGGGTCTGCTACTCAAATCAGTGGGCCTCAAATTCTGACTTTGGATACAGCTACGACTTTTATTTAATTCTTATAATGTATCAGCTTAGAATTCTATTCAAGAATACTTAAATTTATTAGCTAATTAAATTTCACCTTTTCCTTATCTTAATATGTAAGTGTGTTCAATTTTGGACATAACCATCATAACTTTTTGGGGCTCGTTCGATTTTTCTGAAATTTTTATAAAATGAAGAGCACATTCTAGGGTTTATTTGACTGAATTCTCAAGAATAATTTATCCGTTAGAATTTTTATTTAAAAAACAAAACAAAATATCGGAAAAATAGAACTCAGGTTTCACCCTGGGCACAATATTAATGTCTAAAAAACCGTAATATATCTTGAATAATGTGCACCAAATTTTATTCAATTTCATTATTATTTGACATAACAGTTGATTTTTATATAAGATGTACATTTTGCCCAAAATTAGGTCGAACTTCTCTTTTTTCAGTGGAGTGACGTGGCCGGGGGGAGTCTGACCCTAATTGTTTTACAAAATTTAGCCCATCTTGATTCCATTTACTATTAGGTACCTACTTATGTTATGAAATGAGTGATAGATATGTCTGTTATGAGAATGGATTCTGAATCTTGCAACATACTGTAGGGGTGAACATAGAGTTTGATGACCATCATATCTGTTTCAGCTTGTGTGTAGTTGGTGTGAAGTCGGTGAGACTCAATTTCTGTTACATTGTAGATTATAGTCAACATATTGTTAACCCTTGTGTGTGATGTTACCCACCAGCAATTTATCTGTATGGATAGGATTTGCTAAATTGACGATTTCACTTTTAACATATTGTAGCCAGGGATTGTGTTTTTCTATAGAAAGTTTTATCATAATGTTTCTATACTTGAACTATTCATAATTATTGAGACCTGTGAGTTCATCCAGAGGTCATTCGCTTGATTATTACTTGTTGGAAGGTGGCTAGATTTAATACTTCTTATGTGCATATCGGTCCTGTTTGATTCTAATTGTCGGAAGATGCTCTTGGGAATAGTGGTGGTCGTCTGTTTTATATTTCAATTGCGGACTTCCCGTTTGTGAGGTGTGCAACAGTTTTAATAGAATTATATTCCTACTTATGTCATCATTTGAACACCAGCTGAAGTGATGTTTGTGTAAAATGTGTCACCGGTTGCTTTTTTTAGGTGTTGGCGTTGTTTCTGCTCCTACAGGTAGGATGTCAAAATTTTGTTCTAGCTTCGATTGGGAGGTGTGAAAACAACAGTTATCGTTCATTGTTTGGATACCTTTTCTTGATTTTTGCATGTGTAGGACATATGGAGTTTACATTAGACATTCAACGTCTATTGCGCATTACATTCTTTAGTGTGTACCTACTCTCTGGGTTCATCAAGGTGTTATTATTTGAGTTACACGTCTGTTGTAGTCTATGTCAGCAGTTTGCCAGTTTGTCGTAGAGTTTTGTTGAGATGAGTCTATCAAGTCAGTTGATGACCGAATGGAGGGTATGTTAGGAAGTTTCTGGTGTTGCAAGCACCAAATTGGCAATGTGACTATGTTTAGTTATGTATTGTACTGATGAAATCATGTTCTTGCTTGACTGTAAATCCAGCAGTCAGTGTTTTCGTAGTAGCTAAGGTCTACGGGAGACAGGTGGTTTTAGTTTAGACGACATTCTTTTTAATAATTCGAAATATATTCCAATGTCTATCAGGTACATAATGTCTGCCTATTAATTTAATGCGCATTAATGATCATTTTCGTATGTTTTACAGGAACCACATGGCCATCAATTTATCCTGAAGTTTGTATGTGTATGACTGATGATAGCTACATGTTCGTTTTCTTGAAAATAGAAATATATACATACACCAGATAAACCAAAATTGAAATTCTACTGGTAATTTTATGGATTAAATTATTGAAAGATGTCTTTTGCAGATTAGTTTTGTCGACTGTTGGTCATTAATTTCCTGCTTAAAGAGTGTACCTATTTGATATCATGAATAGCTATGCCAGTGCGTGCACAGATGGGTGCATAATAAAGAAAAATCTGCTTATTTTAAATTGACCTACTTGTAACTGAATGTTTGGCGAAATGTTTTTTATCTATTTTTACCTACCAAATTTATGTTTCTTAGGTGTGATTCGTTCAAATGAACCACTGGATCGGGAGACCCAGTCCTTTTATTGGCTCACTATATTCGCTGAGGACTTGGGCGGTTGGATTCAGCGTCGCAGCATCGCCGAGGTGCTGGTGGAGGTGTTAGATGAGCCTGACAACTGGCCACTTCCTGCCCAGCCGCACTATGTGACCCGTGTGACTGAAGGTGCCGGACCCGGTGTGGAACTGGTTCGAATACAGGGCTTTGACCTGGATAGGCCCAATAGTGGACTTCCTGTCGGCCTCAGCTACCGACTAACTGGAGGCGATAGCTGGGGCTATTTTCAAGTGGACCCTACTACAGGTGAGAGAGTTGAGCAATCCTATTAAAATGTCTGTAGTACGAGCATCCTCATTGAATTGGGTGCATAGTTGTTTAACAGTATTTTACAATACATCTCTAAAGCTTTTGTTATTTTAGACAAAATAATTTGTAGATTGTGATTGCCATTTTTAATTCTTGGTAGCTATTTTAGACTGCTTTGTTTCGACAAGAATCCAGATTTAGAACAGTGACTACCATATACGTTTTCAATGCATAGATGATTGTACTATTTGAAAAGATTTCTTCGTCTGATTCTATTAATAAATATGAGTTAGTTTGGTTATTTTTTGTGAATCTCTGGAAGTGAAGTGTAGTATTTGATCTTTTTTTGATAATAGAAATGCCATTTGCGTCCCATTAAAAACCATTTTAAAGAATTAAACCAAACTATTTAACTGTTTGGACTTCTTGCATTTCGTTCACGTATTTCAAATTATGGGGCAATTTCTAAAGTAAGACCAGAAATATTTTTGTATTCAACATCAAGGCCTTAGCATTAAAGTCTGGCAATATAACTGATTTAAGGTTTCAAATAAAATATCTATAAGGATCCAAAAGAGTACCTTGAGGTATATCAAATGTGAATAATAGAACCAAATTTGACATGTGAGATGTCATTCTTCTTAATTGAGGTACATTTTATAATTTTGAATTTGGGTGTCATTATTATAGACATACAGTCAAAGCACGATTTTAAGCCATCTCTAGGACTGGCAAAATTTGTCAGATAAAGTGGGAGTCGCACAAATTCGAGGGTGAAGGTTTTCGATAAAACTATTCCCAATTAGAAATTCTGTAATACTGAGAATCAAAATTGAGTAAAAACTGGTTCGGTTCATCGATTTACATTAGGTTGTGCATTTATTAGAAATATTCACATTAAAATTGTATTCAATTGTCAGTTTATAAAATATATGTGTACATCATACACATACTGAAGTGTGCTGGATAAAGAGGGGATTTGTGTTAAAACCTAGCTGTACTGTATGTGGCGGATTATGTGGTAGATTTAATGCTAAGAAATGGTTCATATCTAAGGTGTCGAGGGCCATAGAATCGAGGTTTGACTGAAGTTCTGTGCTGTTTCATAGATTTAGGATACGTTTTCTTTAAGGTACATAATTTATTTTGTTATTATAAGTGGTATTCGATTTTTGTTTGTTAAAATTTGTAGCTCCATTTAGTGTCTTTTAAAATTGTTTAAAAAACTATTGCTAATGCAATTTGATGAAAGATGTCAACCGAAACATTATTTTATATTACTCGTCCAGTTTAGGGAGGTATTAAAATCTAAAATGTACGTTTTCACCCGAATTATGTGTTACCATCACCACATTAAATACACCAGCAGGTGTCTTTTTTTAAAGAAAATAATAATCACTATGCACTTAACTTCATGAACCACCGCCGTTTACATATATGTATAGGAAAGAGAACGCTTGCCAGTTAATTACAAAGTGTGTGGCTTCCCCTAAAAATGTTTTCTTTAAAATGATTAGTAAGGATTTTTAAAATAATGTGCTTACATTTGTATTTGTTGCTTGCCCTTGTGATTTATAGGACTACCTAGCACACATCTGGCTAATGGTATTAATATTATAAAGTTAGTGGAAATGAATAGTAAAGCTTGTGCAGGGAAAATGTATAAATAAAGAAAGGGGGGTGATACATATTCGTATTATAATAAAATATGGATTATATTCTTGAATTGAAATTTACTAATTAAATGTAACAGAGTCTGGTAAAGAAAAGTTTGACTAGGGATGGTCGGTGTGCTGTTTTATGTTGTGTACATATTAGTTAGTTTTTTTAATATCCTGTAATGTTTTGCTGGATCTCTGTAGATCATAACGTATTAAGTATGTAGGTCTGACTGTAGTATACTATTCTATGTCTAGGATAGATTTCATATTGATATTCTGGATTATTAACTAAAATTGTGCTAAAATAAATACACCAACTCTAAACTATTTATTGGTAATTGTCGATTTTCTTTAACAATTTCCATTGAAAGTAATTGGCTTAGTGATAGGTTGTTTTGATTTACATGGGCTGATAATTGTTTTCTAATTATTTAGTTACTTTGAAAATTTCTATTAAAACTTTTAATAAATATTCTGTACCAAAACATGAAAAAGTAGGAGACAACTTTTGATTATATTAAAGTCAACTAATAATATATAGGTAACGGAATTTTATGAACTTGCCAGATCATTTATTACACAGACTTAATTGGCGTAATGAAAGAATAATCAGCTAGTACACCATCCAAATTAATACTTACTTTTTATCTTTGAGATAGTATTTTGAATTCAACTTAGTGGTTATTCTACTTCATTGTCTCGTGATAGAGAACAGGTTTATTGAGTTTGGGATGTTTGACTCTAATCATTGTAACTATTCTGTTAATTAACTAACTATTTATGAGAAAATTTTATGTTATTGAGATCATAAGTACCACATTAATTATGATTGAGTTTCTGTTTTATTTATTATAACCAACAAGAAATTTAGACTCTAATTCTTCGGGTTTTGGAATGATTTTGCTGTTTTTTGAAAAGGTTTTAATCATAATGAGAAGAGATTATTTCTTATAGAGGGTATCCAAATTGTTTTTTTTGTATGTGTTTATTATAAAAATGTCTACATTTTATTAATGAAGGGTCGCAATAAATTTGTAATGTTGGCGGGGCTGTTTTTTAATATAATATTGTTCGGTGGAATTACTAGCTTAGTTTTTTAGTAGAGTAAATTTACTCTATAGTTTTCTTTTAGGTCGGCAATATTCCATTTTTCACCTTTTAGAGTGCAAGGAAAACAGTTCTATTGATATTTCTTTCTCACGTGTATGCTCAAGGCTGAAAATTATTAGGTACAGGTAAATAATTGTAAATCTAATAACACGCTGCGGCTGAGACAGCCAAATAGGATTATCTCAAACTAATGCGGTTGTCCGATTCACCTGGTATAAAACAAAATAATGATTGCGATGTGGTGGATTAGTGGGAAATAACTGGCTATGTGCTGGGGGGGGGGTAAGTTTTTTATGAATAGCGCAGCAATTCATCTGAGAAAGTTAAATAGAATGTTTTGTTAGATTTAATATTAAAATGAAGTGTTGTACAATATAACATTGATTATGGAGAAGCAGCAGTTTGTCTCAGTTTATAATTCTGCATTTCTTGTTACAGATTTGACACGTTTGAATGCTATTATTTAAGCGTTTTGATGTTTTTTTAATTTTTACATGATATCTTTTAAAAGTGTAATAAAAATTGTTAGATCTTATAATTACCAACGTGACACATGACAATTCCTGTTATTTATCTCGATGTTGGTTTTTCAATTTCTTTACTTATGCATAGATATGACAACAATTATTATGCCATTCTTCTCGGTTTATTTATTCCCCTCTTTAATCGAGCTTACAGAGACATGCCTCCCTTTTAGAAATTTGACTGCGCATCTTTAGTTCGAAACAGAGGAAATACATGTCAAGCTAGACTTGGCGTTTCTATTATGAGATCAAATGGGAAATTGTCAAAGATTTCAATGGCAGAACTACAATCTGAAGAGATTCTGGATATGACAATATTCGACTTCAGTGTAAATTACTTGTAACCAACCCATGCGTTACTGTTTTTCTATTTTATTTTTAGTGCTCTTCTTATTTGCATAGCCTTTTGTTGTTTAGTTTATTTAAAACTGAAATTTATGTCATGAATGAATGTGGTAAGATATATATTAGGTATATATTATATGTAGTAGTGATGTGTTTTAATATTTATTAATGTTCACGCTACCCTTTAGGTAATTTGCTGAATGAGCAGTCTAAAGTTCATAGTAATTTTAAATTGAAATTGTGTGTGTATTCTGCACAATGATATAGAAGTTTCATGGACACAATATGATGGTTGATATTAAGATGAAAATTCGACGTAAAATGAAATATTAAGGCCACAATGTCACCACCACGGCATTAAAAAAGATTATTTTCAAATTCTAGATGTCAGAAATTACCCAGATATCATTTTAAAAAATTGGGAAGTCATTATGAATGGTTAATAATGGGAGAGAGCAAGTTTAGCCAAATATCCAGGGTACTCCAGAAGTTCACTTTTAGGAATCTTCCCTTTTTGAGAGAGGATCCGGTGACTTTTAGGTGTCAGGCCCAAAAACGTTTTTTTATCAAAACCTCCGCAAGAGAAGGTGCCAAATTTCATGTTAATTGGTTCTGGATCACCTTGTAGAGATATATTTGATACTCCAGGAGCATAAATGGAAACTCAGTTTAATATCCTCTGCTCGGCTTTCAAGATTTTAACTGACCAATAATAATGCTATGACATCACGAGTAAAAGGTTCATCGCACTTCTCTTATTTGTGTTTTGCCATTTGCTTGTGATTTATTTAATGTGTCTTATGTTTGCCTATTTTGTATTGCTTTCCCTGGCTCTGGTAATGAATTTACGAGGCGCTTTCTTTGTAACTTTAGGTATCTATTGTTATCTCTGTTGGTCATGCATCACCTACCTACCCATTTTTGGAATGATAACCAAAATTTAAACTTTTGACAGTTACACCAAAATATGTTCTTCGTTTTTTATACTTGGCAATCCATTTTGCCTCGTATTCAAGAAGGTTTTAAACTTTTGTACAAGAAGAATTGATGAAGATAGTCAATATCGACTGCATTCTGATAAAATGCATTTATGATGAACTGGTTGTGCGCGGCGCTATCCTACCCGATTCCTTATTATCAGCAGCTCAGCTTTTCCATTTAGTATTTTGGCAGCTTGGTTTTGTTTTTGCTTAGTGACTTGAAATAAAGTTTAATGATGAATTCTTTTTTTTCTAAACTAACTTTGATAAATGGCAAGAATTTATTTAGTTAATGTCCTAAGTTTTAATTTTATTTTAAGGTAGCATAATATATGTGGATGGATATTGAAGCAATCTGTGTGGTATTTGGGGTTTAGTTTGAAAATGGCTGACGATATGTTCGTAATATACTTTACTTCGAAACTAGGCGTTTCGAATGCTTTAGCTGATTTAATTTTGCGACTCGATTTCATAAATGTACTATGAACTGTGCCGGCTTCCGTTATAATACGATATTTGAACTGAGTACATTTCATATTTGCCAACATAAGAGGTACATTATATGTATTGTAGAACTTACTTTGTTAAATAAACCAACGTTGATTGTTTTTAAAACATTAATATTGCAGATTATTAATTGTAAGATTTTGATTATATCAAAAGTAGGATTCGTAGATTCTTTTTATAAATATCGAATGAATTTAGAATGTTATGAAAGAATTTCTGGCTATTTATATTGTCTCTGTGTGTGAATCAAAGTGATAAACCGCTTTGATACTTGCATGTTTATATTATTAGTCATGTAAGGATCCCAACTGATATTATTTCCAGTTAATAGTATTCTGCACTTCTGTTAATAATATGGCCCTAGAATGGAATAACTGAGTTTGAAAAATGGCGTCATTTTATGTTTATCAAGAACACGTATATGTTTGGGAGTATATTTTTACGATCATTTTATAGTTTAGCTGCATTTTTGTTCTTTTCAACAGTTTTATTAGTTACTGCTAGCAATCTCGTTTTTAATGTATCTTATTAGACAACAGAATATTAGGATTTTAATTATATTGCAAGGCAATTATGATCATGTTTCATTGTTTTCAAAAAGATTGAGAATGGAATTGCAATTTGGAGGAGAATAAAAACAATGAAGCGCTCTAATCAAAATGAATTCCATATAGTCCCCCCCTTATTGATTGATTCATTTAAGTTAGCACTGTTTATCGAATAATATTGTGACAAAAGAGGCGGGTCATTTCAATAATTGTGACATGCGGACTGATAATAAAAATAGTAATCCGTTCTAGATAAATGATGTTATAGATAATTTAATGGCCTTTTTTTTAGATCAAAGTTCCGTTTTTTTTTATGGTTAATAAAAATATTAAAGTTCTGTATTATTTATCAGCTGCATTATATTTTACAGAATTACTGTTCTTATATCAATTGGAGAGAGAATAGTATATCCACACTAAATACATACTAGTATCTAAAATATAAATTTATTTTGCCATTTTAAAAATTTTATTTAAGAGTTAATATTGATGTTAAATTGAAGAATTTAATGACTGACATCCTTGCATAGCAACAAAATGTAAAGAACACCGTGTTCGATATAGTTTAAAGAAAACTTTTTTTATTGTATTGTGTCTAATATTAGTCAAGTTAAAGTGCATTTTTAAATGATCTACGAGCATTTTTGTTTTGTTAATCTCGATTATTATGACCTCCTAGTCTCTGGCATTATGCGTTTCTAGAATCTGGAATACTTTCTATCTTAGTGTTTAAAGAATTAGAAGACAAAGTTTATTTACTAGATATCGTTCGCAATAATCCAAAGTGATTAAACTTAATTTCTCGACTAAAATATCAAAGTGGTGTACATGTTGGTATGTTGGCTAATAAAGAAGGTAACCTGATTTAAGATTCTCTCTTTTTTTAACTTAGAGGAAACTCGATTTTCTGCTTTGTTGAATAGATAACAAAGATTTATTTGCCTATATCTTCCTGCAAACAGAGCATAACTTAACTTTTGATAGTGGTCTTTATGAGTCTAACATTATTATTGTAAATATAAAATAGATGATATTTTGTGGTTAGATTCGTTTTAGTTGAAAGTAAAGAATTCCTAATTGCCTCCATGTATGTTGTACTTTAATTTAATTTTTATATCACATGACGTTAATATTTTACAAGACCCAGTAGGCTGCTATTTTTAAAAGATAGAATTAGATCTTTGTAGTGCGGCGATATCCAATTAACTTGTAAATAGGGAAATTATTTTGTTTTATTTTTTTAAAGTGCATTTATGTAACCTAAAGAAGATATATTAATCTTCATTGAACAGTGAAATATTCCTATCTAGGAATGATAGTATTCTATTAAAAAAATACTGTTCATATTTGTTTAACATTTATTTTTCATTCAAAGGTATTCTTTCAACCACAAACACGTCTATTGACAGAGAAGTTCTAATTAAGGAGTCAAAGGCAATCGAAGAATTTGATTTAGTGGTGAGTTTTTTAATAAATTGTTTGCTCTAATTTTATAAAATTGTAGCCCAATAGATGTACAGAAAGTATGGCTTTTTAGGAGAGAGTCGTTTTACTTTGCCCGCGCCAGGGAACGTCCGAGCTATTTTTTTTTACTGAAAATTACTTCGGCGTTAATAAAGAGTTTGTTTCTCTGTGAAAAACATACAGCCCCGCCAATTCATAACGCCGCCCACTTATCTAACTGTATGTTAAGTAAGTGTTTTATGGAGCTTGTCACATTAAGACAACTTTTTGGAAGAAGTAACCATTCCAGATCTGAAACCTAGTGGTTTTGAATAATATTTCAAAAGTAAAAGATTTGTGTTAAACTCACTTCATTTTCTCTGGTAGACTTTTATTTTTGTTAAACCTTTTCCTCAAAGTAAAGCAATTAAGAAAAAAAGAGTTAAAAACCTTTGAAAAAGAAAAAAGTGAAGTGGGTCTATCACAGATCTTTCACTTTTAGAATATTCTTCAAAGCCATTCGGTTTTAGATTTGAAATGGCTACTTCTTTCTCAATGTGACAATCTCCATAAAACACTTACTTAACATGCAGTTAGATGGGGTGGGGGTATTAATTGACGGGGCTGTATTTTTATGTTTTGTGGATAAGCATATTGCATCTATTACATTTTTTGAAATAACTATCGAGACTTATCTCAATTTCAGAATAATAATTATTATAGCAATACAATACATTTACTCAACACTATTTGTTCAGTAAATGAATTGTATTGCTATATAACGATATTGCACGCGATTTTGTGAAGTACTTGTTAATTATTTCAACTTTGAACTTGACAATAAGATTGAAAAATTGGCATTAGTTTTATGTATGTAGCATTAGCTATTATGTGTTTTTTGCATAACTTTTCAATGAATTAGTAATATAAAGCTGATTTGTTTTACATAAATAAGTATTGCATAACATGATTGAAAGAGATTTCCCCGTTCCAAGTACTACTAACCCATAACCAGCTTTTGGTATTTGGTTTACTCATTAAGTGAAACCAAAGCAGTTAGTTGCCATATTCAGTGGATTCAACAGCATATAATTAGGTATTCAGTCACACATTGAAGGCAGTCTTGCGCGCTGTTGCGGCAACAGAAGTAGTTTGGCCGGCTTTGAATTTACCAGCGACGTAGGCGGCGTATCGGTAGGCATTTCGGTGTATTTTACAGACAGAGATTACAGCAGATTCATAATTCAATCAGAGATAGACATCACCTCTTGAATAAGCAGAAGCCAGCCTCCCCTGGACTCCATAGTTTTCATTTACTGCATTCCAGGATCTTTTTTTTGTAGTTTGGGATAGATCATTTGCCCAAGCGAACATGGATTATTAATCTATCAGAAGTAGTTGGTATTTATTCGTTTTATAGATGCCATAAGTATCTTATTAATAAATATATGAAATGGGAATACCTACCATTTATAACCAGGGATGCTTTCTGGACACCCAAACCTGCTTGGTATAATAGAAGAGACATAATTTATTCAATATTATCCATCTTGCATTTTTATTGAATTATTTAAGTGATCAAGATGAAAATTTTAAGTTATATATTTATATGAATATCATTTAGTGGTTTTTTAGATCGACTGAATTTTGATGCAGTTATTTTGGGTTAAATAGATTTTAGGTTAAGCAAAAGTTTTGCGATAAACCTATACAGCTGTTGCCTACATTTGCTAGTTTGTATTGCGTTTTTTATGGAATCAGTATTTATTTTGTGAATTTGATACACTAAATATAGTTTATTGCAATAATAATATACTATGGGTACTTTCGTACTTTGTAACTTTATATCGTAACGGCTATACTAAGATTTAGGGTGTTTGCTTGTACTTATTTAACTGTTGTGTAAATTATACGGCAAAGAATGTGTTAAAACACATTAATCTTAACATGCTATGGGAAACAGTGCTAACTACCTGTTCAAACACATGTCTTGGCCAGGTTGTTAGTAATATCTGGCTCTTTCTCCATTTTAAGCACACACACACAGTAGGGCAAGCATAAACTACATCGGTAATATTTCAGAAATCGAATAAGATAAGTGTCTGTTTTAAATTCTTTGAAAAGATGATTTTCTTTATGATGTTCGATTGATTGAAATGTGTTTCTAGCGTCTTGTGATCGCTATATAAGAAATATGGAGGCAATACTATCGTTAGACTGTAATACTTTCAGATTCAAAAAGTCTTTCACTAGTTCAGATTGTGTACAAATTAAAACTAAATTATATATGTGCTATTTAAAGGACATTAATTGATGAACAAGATAATTATTTACAATGACCATAAAGTTGAAAACCGCAGCTCAATATGATGTTCTTTTAAAAAGTTAAAGCACAATTAAATTTAGATATGCAACCGGAATAATTTTTAGTTATCAACAGAAACCAACCAATATAATTTTAGAGCACTCGTTGCTCTTTTTAGTCTCTTTATTCAATTAATGTTTTAACAAATATATCAAAACAAAACTGTTGATTGCAGATAATAATCCTTAGTCTGAATGCCTCGACCTAAAAAAATACAGTAATGATTGTATCAGCTGAATAGGCTTTCTGTTTCTTTGCTGGAGCGCAAGCTATCGATCTTTTGCGCGCAGGTGGACATGTTTGACCTAATTTATCATTTTTTATGGCAGCCTCTTTAGAAATACATAGGCATTGTAGTTGTAGAGCAACGTCTTGATCAATTATTAAAACAATAATGTGGTTAATGAAAACCATTTGTACATCAAATTTCCACACACTTTTGTTTTGTTTTGTTAAGAAATATGAAAAGTCCATCAACGATGAAAAAGAACTTTAGATTTGCAATTGCTCTTTTCTTTATAATAAATAGGTACTCAATTTTTTTAGTTGAGATGTAGAATCTAATTTCATCTATCCATACCTTTCAGCGGAAATTTTGTATTTCCCTTTTAGCTAGTTAGTTACTGGTTTATAAAAGGTCAAAATCACTGGGACTAATTTCTCTTTTGAGTGCGGTGATGACAGTAATATTGATGTCCACTGCTATAGGTGTTTTTTTTAAATATTAAAACTATTTTCTATTTTGTGAATAATGAATGAAATGGCAAAGGATCTGCTGCTGAGGATATCGATTTGACAAAGTTTTTTATGTTGGGATAAATTTCTTTTGAAAATTTTTCTAGAGAAACTTAATTAATGAGTTTTATGTTGTGGATGTCAATTACAGCTTTGTGATTTCAGTTTTTCATTGAAGAGCTTAGACAGAAAGAAAACATTAATCATTTAACAAAATGCTTGTACTTGATGCAATAATTAATCACCTTTAGTTTGTGTGAATTCAGATTTACAATTGCTTAAAAATGAAGATTGACTAATTTTGTTTAACAATTAATAGTATGTATTTGTATAATGAATTGGTTAGTAGTTAAAATCATTTGTTTCAGATACTCGTTCAGAATTGTTATTTAAAATTTGAAATGCAGAGTTGAACCTAACATTTATTGCATCTTTCTCTGGTTTGGGTATTAGTAGTAACAATGGCAAAGAAGAGAACTTCTAACCAAGAGTCTGAAAGTAGAAACAAAGAAGAATATTGTGAGGACACTAATCTGAAGCATGCTTTTACATGAAAGCGATAAGAAGAAAATCGAAGCATTTGAAATGTGGATATGGAGAAAAATGGAGAATATCTCAAGAAGACAAATGAAGAAGTCTTATCGGATAACAATGAAAAAAGAAACCTACTAAATACTATTACCAAGCGTAAGAAAACTTGGATAGGTCACATTTAGAAGAGATGACCTACTGAAAACAGTCATTCAAGGCAGACTTTCTAGTAAAAACAAGGAAAACATGTTAACGGATCTAGTAAAAGTGTCATATTCAGATATGAAGGAATTGGGACGTAATAGGGACCAGTGGAGAACAAGATAGATAGATCGCAATTTTAATGCTAAGGAGAAATAACTTTACATGGTGATCTTCTTAAAATATTTTAGTATAAATTATCCATTTTGTGTTTTATGTTGTCAAACTTTGTGAGAATATTGTCACAGATTCTTCGATTCTAGTTTTTGTCATTTTGAGCAGCAATATTTACTGTTTATTGTGAAATTATATTTCTGACGCCCCTCTATATGTACTTTTTACTCAGAGTGTTCGTTTATTATTTATAACTATTGATCAAAAGCACATAGACCTGACTGCCTGCGTACTGTAAAATGACTTTAAAAATGCATGAACTGTCGTCTTTGTTTTATCTTGCATGCAAATGACTGTCGAACCGTTGAGCGGTGATGAAAGATCCAACTGATTTTTCAAACGAACTTCCAGCCTGCTTAGTATGGCTATTATCTTCTTATCACTGCCAACAGAAAGTTTGCTGTGCGTGGTGTGTTTTCACTTATCTTGGGTAGTCCGAGGTATAGAAACTGTACATAGTTGGAAACTAAAATTGAAGAAACTGCAAAGAAATATGCATAAAATTTGTCTAGTGTCATTCATGCGTAACTTCTAGTACGGACAGATGTACTATTCATTGTTCAGCATAGTAGATTGTCTGATTAAAAGAATATTATTTATTTATTGTTGTATATGCATGTCTTTTTCACTGGAAGGGACTATTTTATCAATGATCAGGGCTTCTTATAAATTTCCACTCAATATTCTAATAATAGCGATCTATTGAAATCTTTTAGTTTCATTCTGTCTTGTGCTTGCAATCCTGACCAGTTAGTTATAAACTTTAAGTCTCTAAATTTGAATAATTGATAAGTTTGAAATGTTTTTTTAAACAAATATCCTACCTACCTGTTTGTTTAATTTTATATTATAATATTCGCAGTTCAACTAAGTTGAGTGCCTAATTTTGCGGTAGTATGAAATCAGGTTAATTGTCGTTAATAGATGCCTAGTTTAGGGGTATGTAATCAGGTTTATAGGTTTTAATAGTTAGTCTATTTTTCTAGTAATTTGTGGATCTGTATTAATGTATGCCTCACTGAATAAGTGTGATTTTCGCAAACTTTGTGTTATTAGGTTCAAAGCAAACCCCCAAGTTCAACGAGGGGTCAGTAAAATAGTTTTTTTTTCTATTTATAATAATTGAGTGAGCACATGCATTTATTGACTTTGTTTGCTTCTATTCATATGACTCAAAAAGCTTTTTTTAATATCCCATTCTTACCTGTATTTTTTGGGAGCTTGAACAATATATTTGATAAATTTTATTAAACTCTAAAGATATTTTAAAATGAATAATTTTGCTATAAGTACCTTTTAACGTTTCTGAAATGATTTCTTTAAAATCTAGGAATTGACATTCTATTTAATATAACATGTAACTATTGCATTTTCTTGAAAAAAAATCGATGTAGGTACTAAATTGCCAAATTTATGTTTCTAATTACATATGTATGGTATTATAGACTAGCAACACAATGTTAATCCGTGCTGCATAATTAGTTACCTACCAGTTTGGACATAAATGATAAGATTGATGATGTCCTTAACTTAAGCTCCCACAAACTTGTATGTTCATACATATCAACTGTGACGTTCAGGGAAAGATTAATACATTTTAAAAGTTGTTTTTAATAACATGATTTTTTTTAAAAAAAGATAAAAGCAAATTATTATGTAGGTATGTAAAAATTAACATCAGGGAAGATTTGATTTGTATATTCTGATAGTAAGTTTGCCATAGTACATGCATATAATAAAAGGTTACATTGTTGTTGTCAGTAGATTTTGTCAAAACTATTTATTTATCTGATGATTCGTATATTAGCACTACAGTATGTGTATTTTAGCAACTATCTTTAATATTCGGAGGCATTTGTCAATGAACAACAAAACAACTGTAAGGCAAATCGAAGATAATCTGAAGAAAGAATGTTCGACATGACTGATTTTCAATACAGGCGAAGGAATAGTACATTGTTAATAAGTGACATGCAGAAAGCGATTGCATAGATTTTATTACATCGCATTGCACTGCAATTTATCAGTGACAGATATTTGAAAATTTTGTTACTATTATTTTAAAATGAAAGTTTTGGTTTGCATAAATAAAAGTCTAGTTTTTTAGAACTTTAAACTTTATAGATTAAGATAAATCACTGAGAATTTTTGATTATCAATATCCATTTTTGACTAAAACAGGTGAGATAGCTGGTCAGGTAAAAGTAGTATACAGAGTTTCTTGAAATCAGTCAAATATATGGATATTGTATCCGAATTTCAACTTCATTATTTTATCAGGTGACCATTGGTGACCGAGGCAGCCCGGAAAGCACCACTGATGTCCACGTCACAGTATATGTTGATGATATCAATGACAGCTGTCCAAAATTCTGGCATCGTCAGCGGGCCCCGGTTTATTTGCGGTCTGCAGGCGTCACTAAATCAGGATTCTATATGAAAACCTTTGTGGATACAACAGCAAATTCAAATTCTTCAAGTAAGATCGCTGGTTATCACATCTGAACAACGGGTTATATTTTCATTTTAGTAAATAAAGGGGGGGTAATTTTGAATAATCGTAGTGTGTTTGTATTTATTTGAGTATTTTCAGCAAAAATTGAGTGAAGCTTAATAAAATTCATTTTTAAAATGATCTAATTCATAAGTTTACTGCATAAGTGGTCTGAAAAAAATTTTAGTTTTAGGTTTCCTAAAGATATATTATATTGTTTTTCAGTCAATAAAGTGACATAATTCACTTTAAAAATTGTATATACTTAAATAGGTGCATTTAAGTTAAAAAATGCATTCATTTGGCAATGTTTTTATCCTTTTCTGAGAACAAATTAGATGCTTACCTAATAGTTAAATAGATATCGAAACAAAGATTCTCTAGATCACAGAATATTCATTTAATACTTACTCTATGCTCTAGATTATAGCTAGTGAAGAAAAGCCATGATGCGTATTGGGATTCAACCATGAATATCGTATTCTGTCACTTTCCTGCAATGGAAAATAAAAAAAGGTTATACCTCCAAATTTGAGCAAATTGAGTCATAAAATACTTATAATATGAGGAACAAAATTAGATGACGATTTGTAAATTATTGTATTATCTCAAGTTGATACTGAATTGCTGTTATAATACCGATATTATTATGAAGGTATTATTCTAGTTGGGTTGATAATGATGATGAATGAATCAAAGTGAGATGTTAAAATGATGAATAGGAGTCGAATTTGGGATTATTAGTAGCAGTGTTAGCTTTATGCTACTATGATGGAGTACCGACAACACACTACCTAGTTACCGGAGCTGACACTGACATTAAACAAATGAACAGAACAAAATGGGTGACTTTTATCGAGATCAGCGCATTGCTTGTCATGACCTGCTCTAAAAGTTGGTGAACTTGGGGTCAACAGTTGACTTAAATCTAGTTGCCATTGGAAATGTGATTCATGTTTTAATATAGTTAAAGGTAATAACCATTTGATTTAGTGAATTACTTCAATTATCTGAGTAATCGAAGTTAGTAATTTTTAAAAGTGGGTGTTAACTTTTGTCAATTTAATAATTAAACAGAGTTCATTTTGCGTTATGAGTACTATGCGACTTTAAATAATGCATTATGTTTGAATGGATATCACATTTTAGTTTTGTTTAGATTTCAATTGAAGTTGTAAAAGATTCAATTTCCTACTGCCTGAATAAGATAACATTATTATTTCAGGTCGAAAGATTATATTATTTACATTTGACTTGCGTTTAAACAGTTTTTAAAAACGATTTCATTATTTATTCAGACGCCTAAAGAAGAAAGCCCATGTAGGTACGTGTGTGCGCCGAGATTGAATGCAAATTTATTTTGCAGTTAAAATGCTTCTACCCGCACCGCACAAATGATGGATTACGTATTGCTGTCTGTAGAAACTTCCGGTTAATAAAATTGACCGGCTCATGTTTCCACTTAGAGCTGTTTGCAAAAGATATTGTTTGTTTGTTCGTTCTCTTCTGGGGCTACGCTGGTGATGCGTAGGCCTCCGATGAATGACTCAGACGAGTGCCGGCTGATCAGTAGTAGAAGTAGTAGTTCAAGTTTTTGTTGGATAATTTTGGCAATGTGGCAATTGTTTTTGCAAAGATTCTGAATTTATTTTATCACATTGAAACTATCATCTTGTTTTCTTGTTTTGGCATTAAAAATAGAATTGTATTCTTTTTCACAGCTTTATAGAACAACAAATTATGTTTCCTTCATTCCTGGATTCTTTTTTGTTTAATACAGTTTGGCTCAGAAGTCGCAACCCATGGAGATATATACAATATATAAAATCTGTTATTTTTGGATAAAAACTATATTAAACTTACAGACGAACTACTGACCTCAGAATCATAGCCCAGTACTCTTCCCCTGCACCACATGTTTATGACAATAGGTGTTCGAATTGTTCACCATCGAGTTCAATCCACTTTTGTTTAGAAATGTGGATGTACAGGAGATTACTGAAGATTAGCTGGACAAGTAGGACATCCAACAGGGATGTAATAGAATGTATTAGGACAAGAGAAGGACACAGACTGCAG
>JAUYWI010094408.1:0-11990 GCA_034780595.1 Parotoplana pacifica | reverse complement strand
AAATTATGTACAATAATAAGTTGTCTGACAATTATAGTACATTTTGTAATGAAATAAAACACATTGGAACTTATCATCATTTTGTTGTGTTTTAAAAAAAATTGAAAACGGACATTAATTACGAATCACCCTATACATAATCATGTTCATGCTCATAATATTAAAGTAAAAAACCTAGAGCTTGATTGTGCGAAAATAACAAATCATTCACTTTTGATGAACGCTGATGGGCTTTATAATTGGGCCATGACCCAGCCTCTTCCTGCCGGTAATATGCGCCACCTCACTGATGAAGATCTGATTTATACGCTGTTTCCACCATGTTTGTTGGATTGGGCGTCTTCTGCTGGAGATATGGGTTATGCTGTGGAGGGTGTTCATAATTCTACCGCATCCTATCCACTTGCTCCTGCACACAAAACGGTTGATATGGTTGTCTCTACAATAGATTACATCATTTTTGGCTAGTTATGAAGGAAAAACGGATATTGGTCAAGAGAAGAAAATGATTGTATCTATGCGCCCAAAACCGCATTACTTTGTACATTACTGCGTCCTGCGTCTAAATTTTGAACTGGGAATGATGCATAGTGTTGTTGTGTTCCACCTATGACATCTGGGCTTCGGGCGTACATTGACGACAATATTACTTGACGTTGAGCTGCTCCTACGGAGTCAGACAACAAAAATTCAAATTGTGCAATAATGGAGTTTTTTAGGAAGACCCACGAACAAAAATACAAAAGCGCAATAGGTGAACATTTCAACTTGCTGTCACGGATAAACAGATTAAGAAACGGGTTCAGAAACCAACTTATGATGGCTTAGGAATCTTCAGGTCTGATTTGGTTGGATTGTTTATGAAAAACACGAAAATTGTCCTTGATAAACCAATTTATGTAGGATTTACCATTCTTGATCTATCCAAACTATTAATGTTGATTTTACTACAATTACTTTGTTCCTGCTTTGGATTCTCCACATGGCGATCGCGTAAATATGATTTATATCGATACTATTGATTCTTTGTTAATCAATATGGAGTCCTGAGATATAACTACTGTGCTTAAAACGTCAACTACGTGGTTCGATACGTCGAATATGGATGTTAAAAATCTGCCCTATAGTACGATCAATTAAAGTGTTTTGGAAATGTTTAAGGACGATATGGACGGACATCCAATCCGCGATGTTATTCTGCTAAATCGAAATGTTATCCAGTTAAGCTTGCTGGCGACGTGGCAGATTCACAGGCTAAAGGCATGGTCAAATCTGTTGTAAAGAAAACGCTTCCTTTTGAAGATTATCGCCGAACGCTAGAAGGAACCATTGCTACAGAACAAGACATGGTTATCATTCGTTCACACTGGCACCAGCTCTAGCTGAGATAAGACAAAATGTAAGGAAAGGATGTCTGTTATCACCACTAGTATTATCAATCTATAGCGAAAGCATGATTAATGAAGCATTAGATCACGTCATTGAGAGCATTAAGATAGTTGGCAAGTTAATACAAGTGCGATTTGCTGATGATCAAAGGACGGTTGCAGACACTGAAAAGGACTACAACAACTCATAAATAAACTCAAAGATAAAGTTAAAACAATTTATATGACGAAAAAGGTAATGACAATATCAAGAATGGGAACGACCAAGTCAACATTACTCTGAATGGCCAACAAGTAAAACACGTAAAAAATCAAATATTGGGGAGTAATATTTACATCAGACGAAAGATGTCAAATAGAAATTCGAACTAGAATAGCAATTGCAAAACAGCATTTACAAAAGAGAAGAGAACTTCTAACCAAGAGTCTGAAAGTAGAGACAAAGAAGAAAATAATGAAAACACCAATGTGGAGCATACTACATACTATGTGGTTTTAAGACGTGTACACAACATGAAAGCGATAAGAAGAAAATCGAAGCATTTGAAATGTGGATATGGAGAAGTATGCAGAAAATCTCATGGTAACACAAAAAGACTAATGAAGAAGTCTTGATAGATATCAATGAAATAAGGGACCTATTAAATACAATTTCCAAGCGTAAAAAATGGATAGGTTACTGAAAACGGTATTCTAGGAACGAGACACCAAGGCAAACCAAGGAAAACATGTTTCCGGATCTTGTAAGTGTCATATTCAGATATTAAGGAATTGGCATAGTAGGAAACATTGGAGAAAGTGGATCAATAGACATGGACCTTCCACAAGACAGATTGATAGTTTGGCCTTTACTCCTCGCCGCCGGATATCCTCTAAATACGCCTACTAATTATACCACATAGAACTTGCAGAACCAATACAAATGGACAAAGATTGGTGTGCAGGATTGTCTCAATTTATGTATTATAGTGATTGGGAGAACATCAATTCCGGCAACCATTGTTTCAAGCTGAAGTATAGTCAAAATTGGTACTTTTGAATTAAAACTGACAACTATATTGCTGATTACTGAGCATTATGGCTGCTGAAAACAAGAACGAGAAAGATAAACCGGGTCCATTTTGGATTCAATCAATATACTCATTTGTTAGAGTAAACACGTGGACCTAGGGGAATGTAGAAGAAGATGAATAAAAGGGAATTATTTTGTCACTCCCTAATAATGTATATTCTTTAAGAGATGGAAGTGAACCTGAACAAAACGTCCAAGGATAAGCCAGAAGTGGCTAAAATTTAAAATCTTCTGGTAACTCAATTATGATGTCTCTACATCTCAGATAACTATGAGGTTGTATGGTATACCGGCGTTTTTTGGGATTACAAATCAACCTATATGGTTCATGCCTGGTTGGAATGAGAAAAAGTAGAAGCATACAAGGTGAACTGCCGCTTGGGCGCCTCGGTATGAGTATATTCTCGCAAACACAGCAATAACCGATTTTTGGAATGCGCTAAATGCTAGTGTGCAGCAGCAAATCTCACAGGCCTGGCAGGCAGTATTCAGTCCGCAGCTCCTGAGCCACATCAGCCTTTTCTCATAAAGGAGCTTTATAGCCATCACTTTGCCTCCTGACTTAAGACTCAATTTGACAAAGTTAGAGCGAGCGATGACGGTGCCAATATTATCATCCTAAACATATACTTATTCACTTAAGTTTACGTTTACCAAGTGGTGAATAAGCGTCCATTTTCACTACCACTCTCAGTATTGCCCGAAAAATCACCTAAAACCAGGTAATCCAAATCAAGAACTCTTCATATGAAAGTCTTCACTCTCTGAAAGCTAAGAAAGCCGAGTTCAGAGAATTTATAAACAAAAAGTTACTGAAACGATAGCAACAACGAAACGCTAGGTAGTGAACTCCATATTCAGAGAGACGGATTAGTGAATTCTATACTACTTATATACATAACTATTACTTATACATAAAAATATGCATTCTCTTAATGTATTCAATCTAATTAGTATATTATAACCGATTGAAGTGTTTATTGGTTTTTGTCTTGAACTTTAGTTTTCGAAAATTATGTCATCGAATTTGCAATCATCCCTATTTTGGCAACGTTGTCCTTGCATGTATTCTTGTGAGTAGCGCAATGTTGGCCGCGGAGGATCCACTGGACGCCAAATCAAAAAGAAACAAAGTTAGTCTGCATATTTTGTTGAAAACAATTTAGAATTAAATTATATGTGGACATAATCATTAAAAAATCGTACTATGTACTTGGAAGTTTATGATTGAGCTGAAAATAAATTTAATTGTGTTTTTTTCTTTCAGATTTTGAATTATTTTGATTACTTTTTTACAAGTGTCTTTACAGTAGAAATTACATTAAAAGTAAGTTGAAAACAAAGGTGTAATTTTAATTTGTGTGGGTTGGGTTTTGGTTATTTTATGTAGACACAATAAACATAACAAAGTATGTATTTTGCAGTAAACAGAAATAACAAAAAAATGTTTTTTATTTTTATTATTTTCATATTTCTATACATATATGGCAGTAAATACCTAGTATCATGTTCTAAACAGCTTAGTAAAATGTTTTATTAGCATAAACTACATAATTACTAATTAGTAAAAAATATAAATATCTTATCGACGTAGAATTATTCATATCGGTTCATGCAGAAAACTAGGAAAGATGCAGAGGAATGGAAAGGTAGATAGAGACAAGGTGGAGAGATTGTATTAAAAATATTATGTAGAGGTAATTACTCCTTGATGTAAATTCGGAAGTAATTTTTAGTGAAGGGATACAAATTAGTCGGATGAATTCTAGGGTTTACAGATGCGTTCAACAATTTAAAGACTCATATCATGATGATCTCCTGGAGTATCTAATTCCATACTACCCATTAGTATAGAAACTTATCACCGTAGGTTTGTTTTGTATTTGCTTCTGATCGCAAAATTTTGGACTGGTTTCCTTCATTGTTTCTCTATATTTATTCGTAATTATCAAATTTGACTTACCATGCATCATATTAAATATCAAGCTTCAGCTTGGGTGTTAAACATGATTAGTGAAATTACATGAATAGCACTTGTGGCCAAATCTTTAAAAAAAACGAACAATGGAATCAAAATTCTATTAATCAATAATAGTTTAATTTTTATATTTTCAGGTAATAACATATGGTTTAGTATTACATAAAGGAGCATTTTGTCGTAGTGCATTTAATATGTTGGATATTATGGTGGTTCTAACTTCCCTCATCTCCTACCCCATTGAGTAAGTGGAGCAGAATGCTCACTACGCCTCAATTAATTATTGACGATTTATTATAATATTAGTAGTAATTAAGTTTGACATGATTTTCGTTTTAGAAATGAAGCAATTTCAGTTGTTAAAATTCTGCGTGTTCTACGTGTATTAAGGCCATTACGAGCAATCAACAGAGCAAAAGGCTTAAAGGTAAATTATTCATTTATTATATCACCGGCACAGAGGCATAGTTTATTGTATTTCTTTTATCTGAAAATTTAATGTACAAAAAATAGATATTACCTTAAAATAAAACAGTTGATGGTGAACATATTGGAATTTCGTAATAAATAAAGAAAACCCAATAAAAATGATCAAACTTCAAAAGAAAATAAAGTAAAATAAAAATGTTTGATTTTATTCGACATAATCATACATAAAAAAAGATTTTGTAGGTAATCATAGAGATAATTGGTAACAGAAACATGGTGAAAATAAAATCGTTATTAAATATTACAATTCAGATTAAAGTCAGGAGTTTGAAGTTAGAAGAAACATTTATCTCTTCAACATTAACTTCACTTACTTGTAATTTTAAATTATGTTCTAGTGTCAACTGTCAACTGATGAAATTTAATGTGTTCTTTGTAACCACAAGTATAATGGAGAGAGCAAACGAAAGCTTCATACTCGAGAAAGATAACATCAGGGAGTGGTCAAACAGATCGACTAAAAATTATCAGCTATGGCCGAACATTTTTCTAATAACCACCTCACAATTACGGAGTATCAATTTACCACGAAAATACTTGAAATAACACAAGGGACTTTGCTGATCACCACATTAGAGAAGCCATTTTTATTCGCCAACACAAGCCATAAATTAACCGGGACTCTGGATGGACCACACTGGCAGGGAGCTATCTTTATCGGAACTTTAATATTTAATAACGAAATTTTTTGTTTTCTCTCCTTGTTTATTTACCAATTAGCTGCTATTTTAAATCTTATTTCTCTATGCGTAGATATTTTATTTACATATTTATGATTATGGCAAATTTAAAGCTAAAATTTTCTTCTTCTTTTTTTTAGTGTGATCGTTTTTATTATTTTTAAAAATTTTATTTATAGATATTTCCTATCCAAATCTCTTTCTGGCAAGCAATGCTTTTTTGGAATATCATAGTACTTATACAAAATTTGTAATTTCTGATTTAAGTAATCTGTAACTTAAATTATATCTAATGTTTTAGACATTTGTTTTTTGAGCAGATTTTTTTGTAGTGTGACGATAGATCTGTATCCTCCACAAGGACATTAATGTTTAAACTAAGCTCAAGTTCTATCTAATGTTACCAGTTTCGAAAATATAGTTGACTTAGTATTTTTATATACCATTTTGCCTCCTAAGAAATATACACATTTGATAAATAGTATGTTGGAGTATTATTGATTGAGGACTTCGATGAAGGAATTGTACCAAAACTAAGCATCTTTAAGTTGTACCAGGTGTAATTGAGGTTGGTATTAGTCTGCTAAATCAGTTATATCAAGATGGAAAGAGAATTAGGAAGATTTGAGGAAATAATATTGACAAAGAGACGAAGAAGATTATTTCTCCTGGTGATTTTGATCTCTTTGTTTGCTTGGATTGCGTACTACACAGAAGCTCACTAAACTTTTTAACAATTTTGATGTGTACAGATAAAAGTAGCAATGGGAAGCAGGACAGATAAATCATAAGTAGGGAATTCTGATCAGTCAGCTGATGGTATGGTGCTGAAGGTGAACTGCCGAAATAAACCCAGATAAATTGTGGAGTCTGTCAAGACTTGTTCAATTTATGTGGAGAGATGACATTACGCCACTTGGAAGAAATGCCCGGAATACAGATTAATGCTAACAATGAAAAACAATAATAGATATGCAAACGACACGGTCTTGATGGCGGAAACACAAGAAGATCTACAAGCACTAACTGACCAAAGTAGATAATACCAGTGCAGAATACTAGTTAAATATCAAAGCGGATAAAACCTTCTGCATGGTCATGAGCAAACAAAAGAGGAAGGATGCAAGTTTCAATTACCTCAGAAGTTATTTCACAAATGATGGTAGGTGCGAGTTTGAGATCAGGAGAACAATTGACATGGCTAAGAGCACGTTCTAGAAGTTAGATTTCATCTTGTGACATTGTAATACTCCAATCTCTCTTAAACGACGTCTGCCAAACTGTTACGTTATGTCGATCCTGACCTATGGAAGTGAGACCTGGACAATGACCAAATTTGATGTCGGCCGTTTGCAAGCTGCAGAAATGTGGTTCCTCAGGCGCATGCTCCGGGTGCCACATGCTGCACACGAGACAAATGAAAGTGTTTTAAAGAAGGCAGGAACAAAGAGATCACTGATTAATACTATAAGAACAAGAAAAGCAGTTTTTTCCGGACATGTTATGAGAAAAGGTGGAATTGAGAACATTGGCTGTGACTGGCAAATTTTATAGTAAAAGGGGTAGAGGTCGACCTCGCGAGAACTTTATTAGCAGTCTAAAGCAGTAGATTCATTCAGAAAAGAGAGATGTTGAGGTGATAAGGATATAAATGTTTGGCGAACCATCATCTCCAATCATGCAGGAAACCTGATAATGATGAGAATAGAGAACCATAGAAAACCAACTCGAGTGCTTGTAGACCTATCTCAACTTAATTTATGATTTTGTCTCAGAAGATATTTTGTCCTTTTTATTTGAAAATACTCAAAAAATATTTTGTGTATAACATTTTACTGCATTACTAAAAACAGGCAATGTATGTATTTAATTATTTTTAATAAAAAAACAGATCAGGTGGAATACACTCTTTACAAGCTGGTAAAGAATGAATCTCACCTGAAATGATGTTTTTGATTCTAACCAACATACACTTTTCCCTTCTTGAATTTTTTAAAACTTTAAGCACGTAGTACAATGTGTTGTGGTGGCGGTGAAAAGTATTGGCAATATTATGCTGGTGACTTTTCTACTTGAGTTCATGTTCGCGGTTATTGGTGTTCAGCTGTTCAAAGGTCGTTTTCAATATTGCACAGACCTTTCCAAAATTACTCAAGAAGAATGCCAGTGAGTTAAATTTATTTTAAAAGCTAGTATTTAATTACTTCCTGTAAATTATTAGTTTTTATCCATAAGCATATTATGAAAGTTCGAATTATACAGGCAAGACCAATTCGCCGTTTAGGTAATAAGTTCTTATCGTTACTATCGAATATGTTGGGGATTTTTTAACCTTGTTTTATTTTGAAACTAAATATGAAGACATTCAGTACTTTGGTTAATCAAGGAATTTACAGAGTAGAACATGCGAAGTACGTGTTTAGTTGCACGTAGTCTTTCTTACTAAATTAATAAGTATTATTTTTCAATACTCATTTTCTGTGATGAATTTGAATACCTCATTACTATTATAGAAATAACTAAGTACCCATTTCAAATGATCAGTCATTTATATGCTTAGCCATAATAGGCATTTTCAATTGTTAAATCAATTTCTATTTAAATCAAATAGATGTATATGCTCTACAAGTAGTAAATGAAATAAACCGGAAGAAATACTAAAATCTTATTTCCCCGAATACACAGTCAGGTTAGAACCAGATACCTCAGGATTGAGAGTCCAGTGTCCAACCACACGACCAGCGCTCTGTACAAAAGACTAGGTGCTTAGAAACATTTTTATACTCACAGCAACTACTAGAAATAGTTTGTTGTGGGTATAATAATGTTTCTAAGCACCTACTTTTGTACAGAGCGCTGCTGGTCGTGTGGTTGGACACTGGACTCTCAATCCAGAGGTGTCTGGTTCTAACCTGACTATGTACTCTGGAGAATATGATGTTAGTAACGCCTATGTATGTTTGGTTTCGTATTTCTTCTGATCAATTTTTAATGGTGACGTCAAATACCATACCGAATGATTTTGAATGTGTTAGATAGGCATTTTCTATTTGGACAAATTAATGGGATTTATTTATATAATAAAAAATGTTATTCAAATAGAATCTGAGAAAATATATAAACTCTTCATACAGCAACGAATTACAACACTGCTTTCATGGAAACATTTTTAAGATAAGATATTCCTGAAAAACAATGCCAAAGTTCTATTAAATCCAATCCTCTTAAATCTTAGAGTTATCCGTTGTCTTGTTAGTTTACTTTTGTATGTGACTATTCTATTTCTAAATTTCCCAGAATATTTTTTTAAAGAATTATTAATATGATTACTATGTACATTTTTTAGACATCTAAATTCACTCTATATTATCATGCATAAGAGCTATAATATGATATTTTTTATTAGCTCTAATAAGCTGGATTGTTATGTGAGTAGGTAATTGATAAATTTTTATTCTTTTTCTAAAACTATACCTATTTTGTTTAATATATAAATGAATAAGATTGCAACAATGTACATACTCATACCGTGTAAATTCCATAGACAATAATTTTCAAAACATGTAAAGACAAGGTTTGGAATTATGTAGCATATCATTTTTTCTCTTATCAATATTTAGATATAATATCTAAAAGTTTATTATGTCATTTGAAATGTGTTTCATTAAGTAAAGTTTCCGTTCTATTATTGATTTGATGAAACTAACAGTTTTGAATTATCATGAAAACTCGAATAATGAAAGAATATTTCTTGATAAAAAAGATTTAGTAATCGAAACTTTGCGGCTAACAAACCAAACAATACTTTAACAAATAGGACTAACGTATTGAAGGGCTGTTTACCGTTTTGTATTTAGGATCAAGTTGGTAGATAACATTAATCATAGAAAAATCAAGATGAACTAATTTCTGATGATTTCCAGTTTTGATAAATGGATTAATTTAGATTAGTTTGTAGTTTTCATGAAGTCTAACTGTAGAAATTACAAAATGTTCATCATATTTTACAGGGGACAATTTATCTGGTATGCAGATGGGGATGTGGGCAAAGCACTCGTTTCACCAAGATACTGGATGACTGGACCACTCAATTTTGATAATGTTCCAAATGCTTTGCTTACCCTTTTCACCGTTTCAACGTTTGAAGGCTGGCCAGCATTGTTGTACAGGTACGTTTATTGATGTGTTTAAGTGTAATAATAAAAAGCAGGAACATTTTGTTAAAAATATACTACTTATTTATATTACTTGCAAGTGATAGCCCAGGATAGCTGTTTCGGCCTTGTTGGGCATCATCAGCTAGGCGTAATCACAGCCTGAGCAATATAACATTTTCGTATATTTCATATCAAAGCATAAAAATAAAGAAAATTTCCAAATTTGCATAAGAAGAGAAAAAGTAGATATTCAGATAAAAATAAATTGGAAGGCTGTTTTATTATTAAAAGGCCACTTACGCTGTCAATCAGGTTCTGGTCAATTGATTTTATTGTTTTAGGTGCTTTAATTTTAATGTTTATATATCTATTTTAATTAATAATGCAATTGGTCTCTGATAATAAATATTAATGTAGGTTTCTAATAATAATAAAAAACACTGCTACATATATAATGTATGCTCCATAAGAAAGTAGTCATTTCCAAACTTTATTTACATAACAACCCAATTATTATAATCTTTGTTTTGTGCATTTCTTGCAACAATTATTGTCTTTAGTATACCCCAAAGAGCATTGTCACAGGACGAAAGATCAGGGCTGTGTGTTGGCCAAGGAGTAGGTTCAAATTTGCCAACCCAGTGATCCTGGAAAGTGTTTGATAAGAAACTATGAGTCGCTACAGCGGTATGTGCTAGAGCACCATCTTGTTGAAAATGTGCTGATAATAAGATCTGTCTTATCTCAAAAGCTGGAATAAACTCATCTTTTAACATCTGAATATAATTATTTGCTGTAATACTACCTTCCAAGAAAAAAGGTTCAATAAGATGTTCAGCAGACATGACTGTTGGTAGGTGTTGTTTTACTTGTTCCCAGACGTGAGGATTTTTTGTTTTGACTACATTGAATCACGAATTTGGAGCCAGATATGAAATACTTATCTGCCCATGCTTTTATATCTTGTATATCTCGTATCAGGTGGTTTAATATCGTATCTGGGGCGTAATTTGGCCTTTACAATACTCACAGTAATTATATCTGCATCATTTTCAAACAACCATACTGCTGCAAGAATTCTATATTCAATGGTATATTAGGTGTTATCAGAAACCGTTTGAATAAATTCTGGTTTGAATCAATTAATTATAATAAAATTTAAATTCCTTAAACGCCATGAAATTCTGTTAAAAATTACACAGCTAATTTCCAAAGACTTTGTGATTCTATAACTACAATTTAATAAAAAGTCTAAACTTATGGAACGTACTGTAGAATTATGAGAATTTATGTACATTGATAGAATTTATGTTTTCTTTTAAACGGTTGTTTTGTTACTACATCGAGTGAGATCATATAAATTTATAAAATAAAGAGTGCATAAAGTAAAACTAAAATTATTTAATAAAATTATTATGACCTTTAATAATATTCATAATATTCCCTTAGGCAATTCTAGAGTGTTTGAGATAGCTAGCAATTTTATGTACAGTCTGACAAAACTTAAAAGGAAATGCAAAGTTCCGTTAATTTTTAACAATTTTATTTTTAATACCCATAGTTTTTAGTCAATACTTTATTTTCAGTGATATTCATCGATTATGGGTAGGCATCTGCAGATATAACTTTAAAAAAGATAATGATAATTAGAGGAACTTGGAATATGAGATCTGAATATTTTGATCCAGTAGTAAAATGTTCGGAGTAATATTTGTTGAAAATAGAAACTAATTCCCCAGGATATGTTACAACCATTCCTTCTTCCAATGCTGTCAACTCCTCCTACCTGTTTGCTTTTACAAGTTTTTAAATACTTACTTAGTGCCATGAATGATGTTGTATAATGGATATCCAATATTTTTTAGTTCCAGATTATTTCTTTTGTCTTTCAAAATGCAATAGTGTTCCGTCGTCTTTCTCTTTGTTCTTTCATACCATTGCACCGGACAAGAACCCATATTGCCTTGATTGAGTCCTTTTATCAGGTCTTCAAATGCTTTTACTGAAACTCATACAAGCATGACTAATTTCAGTTTCTATGGTACATATTAATGGGTAGAAGTTTCCTATCCGGTAGACAACTTGCAGTTGTTGATATTAGTAAGGGCAGGAATGGTAAATTCTTTCTTAGTGTACACTTTTTGTGACAAAAAACAGTATTAATGTTTATTTTTTATTTACAGTCATTTTGGATTAAATACAATTGTATTTAATCCAAAATGACTG
>JAUYWI010094397.1:0-11990 GCA_034780595.1 Parotoplana pacifica | reverse complement strand
GTAAAATTATTTAAAGAGATTTTGCTATTTCAGAATATATACCTTTATTTGAAACGTAGTTACTTCTGGCCCACCCTGTACGTTTATCTAGGTACACATTTCATTAATGTTGTTTTAGAATTGTGCGCGTGCGGGAAACGCGTCTCACAAACATTCTATCGCATCTTCTTATCGGACTCTCCTTATTCATGTTTCCATTTCCTCTGACACATATTCCTATCGCTGTGCTCAATGGACTCTTCATATACATGGCTATTACGTCACTCTATGATAATCAATTATTTGAACGTATAATACTTCTTTTCACTGAACAAGTAAGTTTAGTTATCATTATTATGTGAGATATATGTATGTTTCAGATAAATTTCTAGCCTCCATTGTTTTTTTTATCATAACCTTCTGTTTCACTATAACCTCATCAGTAAGTTAAGGAACCCACTCTATTCCTTTTGGTCTTCTGTTTCCTGGTTTGATTAATTCTTTCGTGATTCTTTAGTAGCCCGTTGTACCGTATGCCTGGACAATTCAAGGATAACTGGAAAAAATGAAACATTGTCCACACCAACTTGTCTTTCAGTTCCTGTTTTTCTCAGCCCAAGATCTCTTCTATTCTCACATTGATCTTGCTGCTATGAGTTCTGGGTGGGATTGACAACTTTTGCATCAGAGATCAAATGATAACATCTTCATATTGATGCAAATAAATTATCAACGATTTGTTTAAATGTCTTCCTAATCAGCACCTACACGATTTTTTGGGGTGCAACTCTTAAACAAGTCATAGCGTTCACAAAAGTCTGAATTTGAGATCAAATAGAGATTATCTTTGAATCCAAGGCAAATGAAGAGATTGTGAAGAGATTGTACTTAATAAATCGCCGTCTCCTCAATCATAACAAATATTTAGACTTAAAAAAGCTACAACAAACAATAATTTAGTTTGTGAATTTTTATATATTTTTACTGATAAAACTATATATTGTTCATTTTATTTTATTTTAAATAGTCTGCGTACCCTCCATCTCATTACCTCCGTCGTGTTCCCCAACGAAAACTTCACACGTTTACTCTTATACAAGTGCTGCAATTAGGAATACTCTGTTTGCTGGGATTTGCCCCAAGTCCTTATGTCAAAATGGCATTTCCACTTATGCTCTTGCTGCAGATACTAATCAGGTAGGAGTAATAAAAAATGTTATGTTATGTTATGTTATGCGTAACATCTATATTGTTATATTTTTTTAAATTTAGACAAAAGGTGATTCCACTGGTTATCGCAGAATCTTACTTAGATGCATTGGACAAGCCTATATGAAAAGCTCCAATTTGACTGATAGTTTGTGAATTTGTAGTGATTGTTAGATTTTTGTGATAACCTTTTTTAGACTACTACACAAAATATGCAAAGTTTTTATTTAATAAAAATTAATACAACAATATGATTTCCAAAAGAAATTAAATGCTTTGAATAATTAACATGATTTAATAAAAAATGTTACAATTTTGGGTTTGTTAAGTAATTTTATAGATTTAGTAAAATCTCAAAAAACATTTTTTTCAATTAATAAATTTTGTGAGATATATCTAACAAATTTTGCTTAATTTGTTAGATATGTTTTACGAAATTTATTCGATCTTAGTACAATAGTCAATTAACCTTGACAAAAAGACTGGCATGCAGATCATCCCAAGGACTCTAGCACAATTCCAGAACACTACGGGTTTTACCCTTATTAGGGATCATCAGGTGAACCTACGTTCATACTACATACTTGAAAAGTAGCAGAGACATAGGAGCTCTAGCGATGCCAATTTAAGATCTGCTAAGCCAGCAGCCTTTTGTCATGGTTAATTGACTATTACATTATTTATTCGATTTTATTTTGCATTTTCAAAATTAAATGATAATCCAAAAAAGGTTTGTCGCAGTATGCATATTTTTATTTAATTGGCAAACGACTATTTTGTTACATTCATAAGTTTCCTAACTACATATTGTGCAAAATGTTTGCATACTACTATTTAGTAATAAGTTTTTTTTAATGAAAACCTACATTTAGTTTACAAGAACACTAAGTAGTCATCCTTTTTCTAAATTGTACAATTTTTTTCATTCAACAGTTAATTTTTTTCGAAAGACAAAATTTACGTATTTTAATAGGTATTTTTAAAATCTAAAATATTATTTAAATTTACCATAAGACCATAAGAGCACTAGTTAGAAACCATTTTGGACGTGTAATGCGAGTACGTAAAATTGAATGAACTAGAAACCGAATTGAAATGGAATTATTCAATGATTCCTGTCGATTTTTTTTTATCCTTTTCAAAAGTAGTAAATTTGTTGGAAAATGTCATCCTTTTGCATTTTAGAGAATTAAATTTGGATTTTACTTATAGTTGTGGGATTCATCTGCTTTGACAGAAACCATTGAACATAATTTGTTTTTAATCTTTTTGTGCATAAATGCAATATTTTTCTCACGAATTCTGACAATCAAATTGATCAATTCTTAAACACCAAATTAAAAAAAATATCTCTAAATGAGAATTTTGTATTGATTATTTTTTAAATTTGATAATATCAATGCCACTTCTATAGAGTGTTTCTTGAGTAATTTGCTTTTCTTAAAAAATTGGTTCTGTCAGACAAATTAGTTATGTACTCAGTGTTTTTGTTTGTTTGTTTAAATAATAAATTTTCAATTTTTTAAGAAATTTAAAATTAACGTGTATAGGTACACCTCCACACTGCGCTTATAAATCCCTAAGAAATTAGTAAATTATGTCTTTTTAATGCTTAATAACACTTGAAAATCCTCTTGTGAATATTCTTTATCTCTATACCTACTGTACTTACCTACATACATACATTATTGTAATGCGACTATTAATTTAAATAGATTAGTCATTTTATTGACAACTTAAGTTGAATAATCTTTAGTCAATTTTGCAAGATCATTTATATTTGTAATGGATTAAGGAAAGTAGAGCAATAACTACATTACAATCCATAAGTATTTCTAAGTAATGTTTCTTAATCTTGAACGTTAAATAACCCAAATTTATTTTTGGACAGCAAAAATCATAATTATAAAAAGGTCGGCGTTAAAAACAATCAGATAAACGGTCTTTTAAAAGTATTAAGAAATCAATTGTTAAAGAAATCGTCAGAATTCTTGATTGAAAACAAAAAAATCATTCTGTTAAATACTTAATTTAATGGTCATAATTGCCTTTCAATACAATATTTTGATTTATTGATACTGCTATAACAATACAAATTTAACAAAATTGTAGAGTAGATAAACTAAATAAATAAATAAAATGTTCCTTAATAACTCAGTTTTAATATATAACAAATTGTAAGGTGAGCGGCGAAGCAATGAATATTTGAATAATTTCCATGTAACACATACTAGACAAGTTGTTTTGCAGTGTGAAAATAATTCATGGACCCCAATTTTAGTACGTTACCTTCTCCAGAATAAGTACACAGCATTAAATATTTTATAATACATAAACATAGTGTGTATTAAAATGATATCAAGCAAATTGATTATGATTTTACAGAAAACATCAACGACTTTCTAAAAATTTTATATTACTAAGATTCGACTTCTAAATGTAAAATTTATGATATTTTGTCCAATACAATTATTAACCACTATTATGAAATTTTATTTAACGTCGATTTTTTTACTTATCCTTTTTGTTTTGATGTACCTTTTTAAAAAAAACATAAGTAAATGTATACTCATAATCCAATTTTAAAGGAACAATGTGTATGTTATTTTTTTATAGTAAAGAATTGAGAGCTAATCTTATAGTACATGAGAGATAACTAATTTAGGCAGATTTTGATATGAGTTTTAGTTTATTAGTGGTACAAAAATTAATTACAGTTTTGGTTTTTATATTATTTCAAATTTTGATTAATGTTATGAATCTAAGTACTATAAGATTAGCATTTTTTATTTATTATCTGGGAAGCAGTTTATATTTGTTTAAAATGGTGTGTAAAAGACATGGGAGATATCGTTTTAAAGTTTCCTACCACCATAGAATAGCGGTGTACCATACTTTGGACTTTAGTAGCTACCTATTCTACAACGAACTTTTAGTCATAACCATAGAGTAAATATACCTACATAGAGTATCCACTCAAACATTTTGAATGTATACACCGGTGATTTTACATCTAATGACTAATATTGATATGCAGAATTCAAATCTATAAAAGTAGTACCTAACCCGAAATACAAGACAACATTTTAGAGAGAAAATAAGGTACTACTTTTATGCGACACTTAAGAAAAAGTAGTATGCTAAAATTAAAAGTATTTTTAGAATATACATTATTATTTGAATTTTAAACCTTTGAGAAATAAATATTTCATAGTATAAAATTGGATACAAAGGAACACGATTATTTTTTCTGTAATAAAATAATTACTATAAAACTGAAAACAAATTTGATAAAAAAGTATGGCTACTAAATGAACAAAATAAATAACAAAACATATCATAAATCTATAATTTATACAATTAGAATCAAATAAAAGCAGATGTTTATAAACAGATATCAATTACAAAATTTATCTACATAATTATTATTTGAATTTGTAGCTTCTAAAAAATAAATAGTATAATTTACTTTATAAAATGATAATAAAAGAAACAAATTTACATAACCTATTGAATTTTTGTAATTAAAATTATATATTACTTTTATGCGACACTATACACAAATTTATAAAATAATCACGGAGTGGGTAGTCTATGTATTGTTACTCTAAGGTCATAACTATAACCATGTATTGTTCTTTCATAAGCATTTGCGAACATATCATGAATACTTATCCATAAAGAAATAAAGTGTCAGTACCAGTATGCAATTCAGACTCTCAACTCGTACTATCACTCGAACATAACCCCCCCCCAGCCATCTCTACCAACATGAGTTAAGAGTCTACTGGGATACAAATGTACTGCTTGGGAGTGGCATATATTTCTTTGTGTATTTTACTAAACAGTAGACATGTTTCATTTAGGTAGGTTTTGTAGTAAAGAAGCTCAATTAAATGCCTCATGGTCACGGGGAGGGGGTGTTACCCTCTAGCACATATTGCCAGAATTCTAAGCAACTCGACCAATTGGTATAAAATTTGGCATTACTCTATGAAATTCTCTTGTGGAGGTTTTAGTTTTTGGTGTAACATCTTAATGTTACTTTAAGGCACTCTGGACAAAATGACCAAAATATACTTTTTCCTGAATAGAATTGACTAATATTGTTATTTTCAAACCCATCAATATTTATCTTGTATTTCGTTATTTTTTCATAACCAGACAGCCAATAAAAATAAAGAATTTGAATTTTTGCTATAAAAAAATCTAATGGTTAAAATTGAAAATTATATATAACAATTATGGTATAAGCTTAAATTTTATGTGTTTCACCAAAACTTGTATTATTATCTCCTCCATGTATTTGCATCAATTACTAAAGAAGTGATTCCAATTTAATTTGTTGTATAATTTTTAAATCTGCAATTAGATAAAAATATGGCAATGTTTGTAAACTAAAACTATTCAAATATACATATTATATATCATAAATTTGTTAATTTACATTTTTAAACATTTTGTACCAATACTAAACTGATTTCTATAAAACGTTTAGAAATTTAATTATTCCATTTTGATTGTATTTAAACAAATAAATCAAACTGCACTTTATTATACAAACTAATACTTATGCTTATGTTTCTACTAATGGAGATTTCAAAACGCTCCCTTCGCAAAAAACGGTAATTCCTATTAAGCTGAAATCTTGCAACCATGTTACAAGTAAAGTTCCACAGTTTATCACTTACATTTTGTTTTATATCTCCACCCAAGGTCATGTAGTGGGCCTCCAAAGAGGTCATTCTTGTCCAAAATTTCCAAGTTTTTGAAAAAAAAAAATTTTAATATAAATCCTGAAATATCAGCATAATAGGATCTTTGGTTTATATTTTAGAGCCATTTAAGTAATTTCGGGCTAAAATATCAATATTTCAACAAAAATTTTTTAATGGATTCGAGTCACTGAGTGTCTGTTGCCTATTAGACGCACCAAATTTAAAGTCAATCATACAAACTTTAATTTTAGGCACTATATGACGTCCTCGGCCCGAGCTCACCCCTTATCTATCGTTTAACCTATACATTCCAAGGTACCTAGTACTAAATTTCAGCCCAATACATCCACGGGAAATATGCTATTCTCCTATTTTATCAAACACATACAATTAAATAGGATTATCAGCCACAGCCACAGGTTAACACTTGTAGATGCACGCAGACTTTTCAAACCGAGGGTAGTTTATACCATCTTTTGAGGGCTAACACAAAAATTATTTCACTTATTTTTATGTTTAAACTAACACCTTTTTTAATATTTTTGATCTTTAATTATTTCTCTTCTTTTGTATTGTATGAATCCATTGTTGCTATGCAATATTGATGTCAAGCAATTAGTAGATGAAATTATATATTTCCAATTAAATCATAGCAACTATGCAAAACGTTATCTCTGCAATCAAGATTTTATGTGGTCAAATACCAAATATGGGACTGTGGGAGAAATTTCTTACAACTTATTTACATTTTGTTGTCCCGCCTATCAACAGTTGCTAAATAAAAGTAAGATAAAGTTAATTTAATTTATAAAATACGAAACAAAAACTGTAGTTGTTTTTCTATTTTTATTCAACTTTTGTTCACTATAAATTTACTGAAAAACTTAATAATTTTGAGTCACTACCCTGAGTTTTTTTTTACTTCGGAATTAATTTCCCTTTTGATAAAATTATTGCGAAGGTAGTTGGTGAATAGTAGTAAATGTCCTAAACAGCTTCTTAAACAATTTATTTATAATACATAAATCAAAATAATTTTTCATTTTAAAAAATATAATAAAAGATTTTGATTTTTGAATTAAAATGCAACAGAATCTTTTAAATAGTGACATCAAATATTTAAAAGTTTTACTCTTATTGTGTGGCTAAAAATATCTGCTAAGACTCGCCAAAATATCATTTCACCAAAAGTTTTAGGATTCAATTGGGCATGAATGTGATTATGTAAACACATAATACTTACTCTTGTGTATTCAGACGTTCACATTAATTTTGTTTTCTAAGTAAAACATTTCTAAAATTTATATAAAGATTTTAAATGAGCCATGCATATTTAATAACAGATCTTAACTTATTATTATTAAACCTAAGTCCTTTTTGGGTAAGAATCCATCATGCAGTGTTCCGTAAACTGAGTTTTTAAGGCCATTGGTGGTCTTTACAAGAATTTGTGTGGCCTTCAGAATAGTTATAAAAATCTCAATACCCACTTAATTTTAGGTGACACTGACACAGAAATACCTAAAACGCTGGCTGGCTTCATTTTGATGTCTATGTTTCTGGACATTAGTCTGGCAACAGAGCCATTATGACAATAATGGCCTTTTATATTTAATTTTCACTGATAGTGGCCTTTGAATTTTGACCTGTGTCAACGAAAAGTTTGTTGACCGCTGCTATAAATGATTCTTAACAAATACTAATTTTTTATAAAATGTACTATTAAGAATAAATGTTTTGCTCTGTATTTCACTTTTTACTTTATTCCAATAGTGCTCTTCTAAACAGTCTAATGCCGCTGGTTGGAAATTATAATAAAACTTGTTGATAAAAAGTTTGGGACTTTCAATAATGTAAGGTAAATCTTCAACGCCCCATATGCATAATCCTCGTACCCATTTGTTACTTTTGCATGGATAAGAACCCCAATTTGTTAGACGTGTAATAAAGGGATAGTATTCGCTACTAACGTTTTCCAATTTAGGATCGCGCCAATCTGTTTCTGGGGTCCCAAGATATGCCCCAGGTACCGGCAAAGTTTTGGGATTATGATTTAAAGTCGCATAAAATTGTTCATCAGGAACTGTATGCCACTTAAATTTGTCGCCTTCGCGTAAAATATATAGCAAATATTTAGCCCGAAAATCTTTTAAAGCAAATTCAACAAAGCCAATGGAAGCAGTAACATGGAGAGCACCTTTAGTCCATACAATCTAAAAAAGGTAATAAAAATAAAAGAATTTTTAGAAGTCTATTACTTTAAGGTCGAAAAAGTTTTAGCCCAAACATTAAAATAAGCAAACACAGTATGTTCTGAATAGTTTTGTTGTTTTTAAATACAGTTTTAGAGTTTCACTTAAATATAATAAAATGGAGACAAGATAGCACCCTTAGTTTTACATGACTACAACTGCTCAAACAAAATAGCTACTATTATTAGGTCAAAGTGATGTATTTGGTTCTTTTATTTATTAATACCAATTTGTGTTTTACAAGCAAATATTCATGCTTATACTTAGTGGTAGAAAATAGTCATCAACAAAGAAGGTAATATTTTATAAAAAAAACAAGCCAATCACCTAAATTAGTGTCTAATCTAACATTCTATTTGATCTTTTTAATAAAGTTTGTATGTATACTTATGGTAATAAGGGTTTCATGTGGTCAAATACTCTAAAATGTCTTGATATTTTGGATAATTTTTTGAAAATGTTGTTGCTATGAAACCGCACTTATATTTTCTGAACGGATTTTTAATACTGCTTATTAGAAAATGATGTCAATTTTAAATGCATTCTGTTTGAGAAAGTGACAAAAATGGCCTATTTCAATTATATTCTAAGGTTAATCGAAAGATTGACCTTTGAAGCTATCAACTTATTTGATAGAAGTTTTCTATAGATTTTTTTTCAAAAATTGTAATGGTGCTGATGATACTGTTATCATGCGCAAAAATAAACTTTTGTTCGATTGATTTTAATTCACTTCATTTTAATTTATTATAAAACATTTATTTTATTTTAAAAAGTGGAAGTACAATGTAGGTAGTTAAACTATTCCACAAATCGAAGCAGTTAAAATTAAATTCTAAAAATATAATTAATTCATTTAAATCAAAAGGTAACGTCAATATTTCAAAATTAACTAAAACCATTAATGGTATTAAACTGAATCGTAATTATCAATTATCAACAAGTTTTTTGGTACCTACATTTTCATCGATAAAATAAATCGAGTAAAAGTCTGAGTTTGAGGTCCATAATATCTTTAGGTCCAAAACTCGAACTTTTCTGACTATCACTAAACTTCAACTTACATCCAAATTAATTTTTCTTTTGGGGATTCTCCTTGGATTGTTTTGAAGAACAGTTCCTTCAATATTGTTTGAACCATTATATATTTTTAGAATTTCAACTAATTCTCGATTTGTACGCAGAGGGAATTCTTGTCCAGCTAAGTTAAAATAATATTTCCAACCGATAGAGCGCCGATCCCATAATTCTTTCATGCATAACAAATCTGCTTCAAGAACTGAGAAACGTCCCCACTTAATGTTTATCCTCTTTGTGGCTATAAACACATTTGATGATAAGCACGAAACAATACATTGCAGCGCTCTGAAATCTTTAGTGTCCATTTTGCTGTCAGCATGAAGACAATAAATATTTTGAGGACGATAAATAGCTCTGAGTAAACGTTCAAACTGTCCTATATCTTTATACAATAAAATAGCGAAAGCTATTGGAAATTCAAGTTCAGACTGACTAATCCATGACCTTCTATAAAGATAACCTCGAACTTCTAAAAACAATTTACAGTTTTTTGTCAATTTTATATATTTTTCTGAAGATAAAGTAGATTGTAGGTTGCCTGAATTTTTTCCTATTTCCTGTTCTCTGGTATCATTCAGAAGAATATTTTTACAATTTATATATGAGGCAAATATAGAACTATTAAATGCAACATCTCCAATACTGAAAGCGCTATTAATGGGTAGAAATAGTTGGTAGTAACATGATATTATAACCACAACCGTTAAAAAGACACTTATCAAGCTGTTCTTCCTTCGTATTAAAATTGATAAATATGTCATGGGCTTTCCATAAATATATTGTGAAAAGAAATTAAATTTCATTCTTTCAGTCGATAAAATGATAACTTGGAAATCAACTGGTGGTGCACCAAATATCTGGAACTGTTTTATAGAAACTCAAATATACTTTTTTATGTATATTACATAAATACTATAAATTTTGTAGCGTCCTACCGATAGGTACATGGTAGTAGGTACTTCATATTCAAACCAATCAGATCTATACAATATAGCTTCAATTTGTGTTTTAGTTAATATTTCACCATGACAGCTGTTGTCAACTGAAACCTCTGCAATAAAACTAACTTTAACCATTTCTGTACGGCGTAGATCAACTGTTGATCCATGGAAAAGTTATTTCACATACGGCATGGATCAACTGTTGATTAGTCGCTATGTCCAAGAAACGTGTTGATAGGCTAGACCACGATGATTGTCAATCAAGCAAAACAAGTCAAAAGTTTTAGCCGAAAATTATAGTTTTGTACCATATCTATGCTTTCAGAATAATATCAGTTCATTTTTTTTATCATAACCACCATTATGTCATCTTTCAAGTCTGTCCTGCAGTCTGCTGACATGACAAATACAACATCCTCGTCCAGTTTCTCCGGTAGCAGCAGTGAGGGCAATAGCTTGATGCATAATTTTGCTCATTGGCATTAACCAGTGATGCTCGTCTTTATCTTATAGTGAAAACCTTTGAATCCATATGCTTTTTTAGTTTAATGACCATTTAAGGTTAATCTTGTTTTTATATAATTTTATGTTTGTTTTTACATAATGTCCACCATCTTCTATTCATTTCTTTGTGAATTTGCAAACATTCTTTGACAAAAGACATTTACAGTTCTTTGTGCCAATAAATTCAATAACCATTTTTTATATATAACAATAAATAAATTGATTTATTAGGCAGATCCGCTTTCACATTGAATATTTTAAAATTATTGTAAAACTAGTTTCGAATTCATAATACCTACAAATTTTGAATAATTGAACATTATTTACCTACCTATAGAGACATTTTTATCTCCAAAACAAAAATTATTTTGAAAAAACATAAATTCGATATCCGATTAGCTACCTATGTTGTAATATATTTTTAATGTTTGCTATTACTATTTACAAATTTATTATTAAGTAGCTGATTTTTACATAAAATATTTTATTTGAAAAATAAATGGGCATAGCCACAGATATTATTTTAAAATTAAATTTTATGGCGAAATGCGATATTGAGAAATAGCACCACTCCATAGCTAGGTTTCTTCAGACTATCTGGTAGGTAGTAGGTATTGCAGATATTTCAATTTACATATAAGAATAGAGATATACGTATGATATAAATAAAACATTTCCATATAGATATGCAAAAACGGCTTGATGCATGCTTGTAATGTGTATCTTTCATTTCTGTGCATAGTTTCAAAAAGAATTTTATATAATTAATTATTAAAAGCAAAATATGTTTCATTACTAATATCAATTTTATTAAAAGAGAATTATACAGTCTAAATTAGTATCTCATATTGTCAGTATAGCTCTTATCGTTCCACGATATTATGTAATATTATAATAAAGAGTATTATCCCCTGAAACGATCACGTCTCTTGGCAGCAACTTTCATTGCTAAAGATTCACTGTCCATAAAGTCTGAATCACATTTGAGCAACTAAAATCCAAAAATATAATTATAAATAAGCATATGGTGACCCTAAGTTGTCTCAAAATGATATTTTGTAGATAGATAGAGTCTAAAATTTAATGTTGTCAAAATATTCATTTTTATCATATGTCCTACTACAAAGATATTTAAGGGTGCCTCAAACATAAAAAACGAATGACTCCATGCAAATATATTCCAAATTTGAGCAATAGATGTTTATATGTTGTAGGTAGCTACTACAAAACTACAACCCTGCCAGAAATTAACCGATACACCTGTTTTTAAAGCATGTTATATCATTTTTTAGGTAACTATTTGGTTT
>JAUYWI010094386.1:0-11991 GCA_034780595.1 Parotoplana pacifica | reverse complement strand
GTTTGAACCAACAGAAATTTTCATTGATTTTGAAAGTGCTGTTATTTCTACTGTGGCACAACTATTTCCGAGAACTCTTCTTTGTGGCTGTTTATTCCATTTTGCGCAAGCGATCTGGAGAAATGTTCAGAAAGCAGGGCTAACCGCTCGTTACAAAAATGATGCAGCATTCAACCGGGTCATTGGCGCTACCTTTACTTCCACCTGAGCACGTTGAAGACGTTTGGATGACCGCTTTAAATGAAATGGATAATGGCGATGTAGTTGCAATTTGTTTCTTTGATTACGTCACGACGACATGGGCGGATCCCTTAACTGCCAAATTCCCCGTTGAAATGTGGTCACATTATCATGCCATACATACCGTGCGGACAACTAATCATCTGGAATCATGGCACAGTAAGCTGAAAAAGGAGCTTGAGCGTCCTCATTCAAACATGTTTCGTGCCATTGAACTGTTCAAGGGGAATCGGAGCACAGTATTCGACTACTACAGGCTGGAGGGCCTGCTCCTCAACAACGCCTAATATACAGGATCATTACAGATGGTCTAATTCGCCTGAAACAGCGTTTACAAGATAGGTTCATTACTCCATATCAATTTGCTGGTACCGTTGGAGGGGTAATGACCCTTGACTTTCGTATGTTTTTCAGTATTTAACTATTTTTAGGTGAAACGATATGACCCCTAAAGCAACACTCACTAAATACATAAATGATTAAATGATGAATACAAGTATTTCATGGGCATGTTGCTAATTTGACAAAGTTTATACGAAATCAAATTCAACCAAATTAATTTTTCTGAGGGGAGGCTAACAGCTCCCGAGCTCAATTCTAGTAATTTCATAGAAATAGATTAGGTACCTACGTACATAAGCTAAACCCTAAAGTTAGTACGTAGTCTATTTCTATGAGTAATTTAGATAATAAGTAAAAGAAAATTAAGTACCTATCTATTAAAACAAAACACACCAATTAATTTATGAAGATTTAAATGTGTTTTTTGGTGACACTAAATACTAAATATGCTAAAATGTAATCATCTGGATTTAGATTTATATCATCACTATGCCTACAAATAATCGATTGTTATAATCGAGTATTTAAAGCAACCAATTGCCAATTAAAGTTGCGGTACAATAAACTAACATTTATAAATATAAGTAAATGTATCTCAAATAACCCTTGGTTTATAATCAGGTTTCTTAGAACAAAATTAATTATAAAAAAAGAGTTCTAACTAATTTTCAGGTCAATTAATGAAAACAATTCTTAATTTCAATTTATTCTAAAAGAAAAATAATTTAATTTAGTCATTTGTTATCGCATATTTTCTGTACTCATTTGAGGAAAATCAATATTATTTTTGAGAAAATTTCTTTGGGCAAATGCATTCTTATTGTTCAGGCAGTACAAAGAAAATATCTGAAGAAAAGCAGTTCAGATTTTATTCATAAAATACATCTAGCAAAATAATCACAATAATATTAAATAGAAACGATTATGGCAGATCAATAAATTTATTTAAAAAAAATAACTAAACAATCGTCAAATAAATAGTAACAACTCTATAAATTATGACCTACATATCAGTATCTACACAACTTTTTTTTAAATGAAAGATTTGAAAAATAGACACATTTACATGATTTAATACAAATATCTTCAATATATCAATAACAACAATAAATTCAAAATGAATCTCTTAGAAATGAAACGTATACAATATAAATCATAGAAGAATAAATAAATTAAGAAACATTCTCACTCTGAACAGATTTATTCTACTTTCTTGAAAATATAACTTTTTATAGGTATCTCACTATAGGCCACAAAATTACTTTTCCTATCTGTACATTACATGTCATTGGAATATCTACACAATATTTACTAATTTTGAGAATTCATGCTAAATTCAATCAAAAAACCGTTATTAAAAAAACATCCAAAAACCGTGGTTCTTCTTTGCTAATCCATTTGTCTCTATGGCACATAATTTAATATAAAAAAGAAATATATAAGAAGGCAATCCTCAAAAAATATCATAGAGAGGATCATTGTTAAGCAAGCATAGGACACAGAGCAGTTAGCAAATAATGCAATTTGAATTGATTATAAGTTAGGTCCCTATTTTGCAATACTTTCAATGCCTTATGCTATGTTCAAAATGAGAAGTTTGTCCGAAGAATTCCTGTTCACAATAAAATTTGTTAGGGCGATGAGAATTCAGAGTTGAAATTATTTTATCTTTAGGGCGACAAAACGCAATATGCTTTATATCACCAGTCTATGTCTGTTTTACAGATTTTTTTTAAAACCAAACAGTATTTTAGTCAAAAGATGTTTATTCTAAAATATCGCTCATACATTTTTCATTGTAAAAGATCAAACTATTCTTCAGACAAAAAAATTTCGGGCAAATAAAATTAGAAGCCAACTGCTCATTGTAAACGTAGCATATTACATTCAAAGTTTTAAAAGCTAAAACAAATATTACAGGAAAATTTACATTAAAAATTTCAATGGTTGGAAGTTAATGATAGTAACACCAAATCGATTTTCATTTAATTTTTATTTAACTTCATTAATCCGTTTGTTATCAGTTTAAAATTTATGAATATATAAAGCTGCAATGATCTTCTACAATTTTCCGTTTTTGTTCAATTTTAGCATAAATATCAAAGAAACCATCAGAAAGAATTCCGGTCAAAAATTCGCATTACACATTTTTCACCTCGAATTTCTCTGATGAGTGTTTTATAAATGGAACTGTTAGAATAGTTTGAAAATTGGCAAACAAAGATTTTACTCCAAGTTATCCGATTGAGCTTCTGTCAGAGATAATCAGGTATTCACGTATTAGATGAAATTGTTTATTTAATAATATTGAATATGGAAATTTGATATAATAAATATGACATATAAGAGACCAAAATTAGGTGAATACAGAATTCCAGAACAAATCTATTTCTACCTTTCTGAATAGACTCGATCGATCAGCAGGTGAGCGGCAAAAGATGGTAGGATGAATGCAGCGACTACTACAACAATATGTCCCTGGAGGCACAATGATAAAATTGTCCATGTGATCGCCTAGATTGCAATAGACATCAATTCATCTGGACACAAGGAAGGCAATATGGTAACTGGCCCATTCACATCAGTGGCTCCAAAGCATCGGCTCCAAATAATGTAATAAAATGAGTGACATAAGAGTCACATTGTTCAGCTAAAATAAAACAGCAAACTAACAGATACCATCAAACTACGAACAACAGCTTTATGCAAGACTTTATAGAGAAGTACCAACATAATCAAATATTTTGTGCAAAACACACACCTACCTATATATAAAACATGGCAACTACCTGCATTTTCATATAAGATAGATTTCATGTTCAATTACAAAAGCAAAACTTTTTGGAACATGCATATTATGTAGAAGCATAAAACATTGAAATTGTTATATAATTGCTAAGTAAAAGAGGTAATTTCCATGGGAAAATTATTTTGTTTTTCGGGTTCTGCTGAGACATGTGTCTAAAATAATTAAAATTGACTAGAAGTTGTAGTGCAATGGCTTTAAAATATACTTCATCAGTTAAATAATGTTCAGTCTCAGATACATACAAAGATTTCTGCTTTCACTTTCAACACAGACCTAATATATAGCGCATATAGTACACTCACTCTACTTATTTTAATTAACGAAATATTTCAGATTTAAAAAGAAGACGGCAAGATTCCAAACCCAAACAAACAAAACAACGTAAAGCCCAGGCTAAGATTTCCTTCACTCGGGTACAACTTTCACATTAATCAGAAGTGTTCATTGATATCCCAACTACTTACATCCATTACAGAAAAATAGTAAAAGATTATTAATTCCATTTTGATGTGTAGCCTGACGCTTCAGGTTTACTACCTTTTAATTTCCTGCATGAACATTTTCCATCTCTAATGTAAGCAACTGCATGGCTGCCTGTTGCTCTGTGTCCCATTTAAATAAAGAGACTATACCAAAAACTTCCGGTTCTAGAAACTGTGATACACTATATGGAACACACTAGAAGAAAACGAAAAAACGACGATTCAACAACTCTAACATAAAGATGATCGTGTATTAATAGCGTTAAGTTCAATGTTCAAATCAGTTAGGTAATTGAAGAGAGAAATAAACAGTCCAGATGTGACTATTGAATCCATCCATCCAGTGTTACGTAAAAATTAAGGATATAGCCATTTCAAAAATGTTAATAACTTAAGGAAGTACAACTTATATATAAAATAAAATAGACGAGTAACAACAAAAACCGACACCACCCATATAGGATTAGGAGAGGAACAATGAACAAACCAGGTAGTCTAAAGGTAGCATTTAAGTAATCGGATCATCCACAGAATTGCTTATAAATAGATGATTAAATTCGCATTCATTAGACAAATACATAAACCATAGCCTACCTATAGAAATGCGATTACTTCTTAACTGATCAGGCGTGTCGACAAAAAACCTTTAGCCTCAATTCTCATTACAAAATAACAACATAGAATCCCAACAAACAATTCAGTATACATAATCAATAAAACTGACTTTGAAACTTCCCTGGAAAACAATAACACTAACCCAGCCGATCTGTACTTAGCCTCATAGGCATAAATTCTTTAAATTGAAATAATGTAAGCGTCTATGTAATATCTATGGTAGGTACACCAAACTGATCCAAAATACAAAATTCACCACACTTTGTTTCCTATTCATATTGCAATCCGGAACACTTTTCAGTAAATAGAATATTACGACATTCTAATTTAGAAATGAAAGTATCCACACATGATATATAATTGTCGGTATCACTACAATTAATTATAATTTTGAAACAAAAGACTCAACTGTTCATCAGGCAAAAAGGCTGTCCCATAATTCAAGGACAGTCAAAGACTAAATACCAGGAAACTTATGTAATAACCAAAAGTGTCAATTAACATATTTAAACTAAAGTAACACAGGAAACCCTAAATTAAGCATAATAAACTGCACATAAAACTTATTCTATATACCTACCGTCGATCGTCATAGCCACAACAGAGAACCGGTAAATAAATACTAATTGAATCTTTTTTTGTCCAACACCATGTCAAAATAAAAGTATAAAGTTGCCATTTTTAATTAGATCAAAATTACTATTTCGTCGACATAAAAGTTGGCCAAATCTTTTGTCGCGCGTTGGCTTTGTGTCACGTCTGCAAACAAATTGACCAGCTCTCCAACAAAACATAGGCGAGCTCTAGATTTTAATCAGCGCCATATTAAAATGTTTGAATTATTCCTAGCGCTGGTGATGCAAAAAGCTATTTCTATCCTATAACGTCTGTGCACAAGTAACTTGATTATTTTTAGCAATAGATTGTTCCTTTTATTGATTTCAATTCATAAAAAATTAAAACAGACAGGCAATAATCTTCAGGATAAATTCCGCACTAAAAGATTGAATTTTTTCCTTATACAGTTTTTATATGACTAAATAATTAAATTACAGCTCGTATAACAAGGGTATTAAAGATTACACAGCATTACTTTGAATTTCATGGATTTTTAATTTAACTACTAAAACCCATATCATAGAACTATCTCGACAGTTTACAAAAAGCAAATGAATTGTTCAAGAAATGTTGACAATGACTTCGAGATTCATTTAATCCCAGGCTGATAAAAATGTGTTTGCAAAGGGCTCCGATTGTGATGAAATCGTGTACAAAATGCTTTAAAATAATTTAATATGATAATGAATTATTTATTCAATAATGTATATAACTTAGTACACCAAATCAGAATATGAAATTTTATTTAATAATCTACTTTAATTAAAAAATTTATCACAACATGCATATTTCGTTTACTTTATTTTTCTGTAGAAAATTTAATAAATGTATACTTTCTTATTCATCCTGATTATAAAAGAAGGACGATTGCAGCTTACATAAGTAAAGGAAATGTGAACTAGTTTCGGTTTTATTAAATATTTTTCAAATAAATATAAATTCCAATAACAAAATAGAATATAAGCAGTGGAAGATGCTGAAACAAGTTTGCTGTATTTAGAGTTTTTATGTCATAAAATAATTTCCTTTGTGAATTGTTTATGTGAGTGGCCATGATCATGTTCTGAATTGTAATACGTAATTTCATTTTCATATAATCAGAGAAGTAATTTTTGAAAAGAGCTGAATTTGCAATGTTTGTGATAAACTATAATCTGTTTAAAGCTTTTTAAAAAGGTGATTTAATTGAGTCTAGTGTCACTAAAACTGATAGTTAATCTAATAACAAATTCAGAACTGAGTTTTTATTAACTGGCCCTGGTAGTATGGTGGCCTTCCTAGACCAGTAATCTTCTGACACATTATTTCTAGTACTTTTACAATTCTAAATCGAAAATCAATATATTTATGGACTTGAATTATACCAACAACCAGAATAATTCATTTGTTTTATAATTTTCTATCTTTGAACATTTTTTATCTTTTACAACCTTTATTGTTTGATTTCCTATCAAATATCCTCTAATTCTTTTATGTTTTCTAACATGTTTCATTATTAGAATTTATAAATTTACTTTAAAAACTTCAATAAATTCTAAGTCGAATTGGTTTAATTTTGTTTCGATTATTTTACAAAGCGAATTATCAAACCTATTTCGGTAAGCATAATAATTTCTATTGTTTCACAAGGAATACAAATTTCAGTTTTCAATATTTTCTATTTTCGGAACGTAATCAACAGTTGAGTGAAAGTATTTCAGGTTCAAATTTTTAGAATGTACGTATGTTCCTGCATCATTTATCAGGTGCGAAATATTTTAGGGATGAACCAATAACACACAAAAATAGAATAATTAATCTAAGCAAACTAAGTGTAAAAATGGCGTCAACATAGAAACAACTTTCTAAGATCACACCAAAACTAGGTAATCATTGCATCTTGTTCGACAGCCAAGCTGAATCATGACAAAATGGTCAGTTAAGCTTGGTGATTGAAAAAATACTATTTAGTCCATCCAAAATCAAAAACCATTAAATAACCCAATCAGAAATTAAACAAATTGAAATGTAAAACAATAACTAGAAATATGGTGCGGGACTTAGGACTTTTAGCGGTGAGTTTAAACCAGCTTTTAGCGCATACAACCGTTATAATTTAAAATATTTAAAAAAATAAGTATCGACCATCACTCCTTCCTACCTGAAGCAAATCGTGGATTCTCTCGAAGCATGCAGTTGCGTTTCTCAAAGAATTTAAAAACTGTATAGAAGATGTGATGGTCGTTCGTTTGTTTCGCTGCTTCTAAATATTTACGAGCCGAAACACTCTCCACCTGTTGAATGGTTCGTAGAAATCTGTAAATAAACATTTAAAATGTCTTTAACCCTTCATAGACTCATATTTGCAGTCATACACAGCCCTCAATGGGTAGATGAGAGGTGATCAATTGCAAAATGAACATATTTTGCGTTTGTTTTGTACATGCATAGACATATACCTAGCTATGATGTGCAGAAGGTGCAATTAGATGTAAAATAATTTTAAATAGAAACATTGAATTTAATCATTATTAAAATGTCACTCAACGATTTTCGAAATCAACTTACTCATTGATTAAGCAGTGATGGACTAGTCATAGAACTTTACTTTTATTTGAATACTTCCTGTCAAATCCATGTCAAAATTCAGTCAATAATTTTTCTAACCAGATCCTACACCAAAAATTAAGTAAACGATTATAGTATGTCTTTCATTTCAAATTTCACATTTTACCATCGACAGTGTAAATGCATACCTAGTTTATAATATATTGACTTTTAGACATCCTTTCAATGGACAATGTTGATGCAAAAACTATTTGTCTTATATTTATTTAGTCGTCAAAAACAACTGAGAAAGCATAAAAACTATGCTTATTTTTATTTAATTAGATTGTCAAAACTTAATTAAATAGCAACATAGAATATAATAGACGTTGATAACATCTGAAAAGCTGAGAATTATTAAGTTCCATTTTTATTCTGTGTAAAAGGCATTCGATGAAAGACTGTTCTGGATAAACATAATGAGTGATCATAACAAGACTATGGCAATTTATCAGAACATGAAAATTGATCAGTAAAAATATTAATGTAAATTTCATCACATAACGTAAACAAATAAATATGTTGTTGTCTGGTGGGCTTCGGATCAGCTGTAATCCAAGTTGCTCTAGCGTAGGAGACCAGTCGCGTGCAGGTATTTCACCACCTTAGCAGGTTCGGTATTCAGGAGTAGAATGTCAGATGTGTATCCCAGAGTTTTCTGCCGGATAGGATCAAGGGAGGGACAGTGTAGGATAGCATGTTCCACTGTGTCAGTAGCGCTGTTAAAACGGTAGTAGGTATCAGTCTCTGCTTTTCCAATGCACTGAAGATAGGCCTTGCAGATTAGGCTATGGTCTGCTTGTTAGCTGATGACTCGATGCTCTTGCCTATAGAGGTTGCTAGCGAATTTAGGATTGCTTCCTGTGACGCTGAGGTGGAAGTAATGCCTGATGGTCAGTATCCAGTTAGCTGTGTTGTATGCTGAAAGAACAGCCTTGCTCAGTCTGCTATTTAATATATTAGAGAAATATGAGATAGAGCCAAAAACCATTTACGTTACAACAACTTAGGATATTGGGTATCTTACGGCAACCAGAGTACCTCAACTGGATCAATACTACGGACTACAGACTGCATGGAAACCATTAAGCATATCCTCCCTGTCCCAAACAGGACAAGACGCTTTGAAGAACCAATGTTGTTTTGGCCTGTAATGCGACCCCCCCCCCTCCATCAGAAACAAACTAGAGAAAATAGCAGAGATATATATGCGGACAGAACAAAGATGCTGAACAACCCAAATGGATGCTTCACAGAGAAAATAGTCGATACTGGCACGATTGGTTATCTAGGACTACTCAAATCCGGCCAGAATCTGATTTTTCCCGTACAACCGCATTTACTATCCACTTATGTATTGCCTATAGCATCTATCGATATCAAGCATGAAGCATCATATGCATATATGACAATTAACATTTTGTTGAAAAATATTGATTCTTAAGAAGAATAAAATCGTGTACGAATTCGTAAAACATATATTTCTAAATTCACTCAAATATAGTGAATCAGTAGTTTTTATTTAAAGCTCCTTTATACCAACAATACCCAAAAATGGTAGTTTACTTTTCGGACATCGATTTCCTAGCTTAATTTTAAAAGTTCATTTGTTAACGCTTCATTAAGTTCAATAGACATTTAACTCATTTATATACTATTTTTATCATTAAGAAGGATATTAACAACTTTATATAAATCAAGCAAGATTTAGTACCATTTCTGACCATACATAAAGTTGACGTAATTTGTAAAGAATGCTCGCTGGTCATCAGAAACAATAAAAAAAGTAACAGAAACAGGTGTAGTTTGTTGTGATATAGGACAGGACTGGTACATTGTAACAAACTTAAATTAAAATGATTACAATCTTATTTCAGTGGTTTATGAATTACTAGATCTAATTTTCAGACTCTATAGTTATTTATTTTAAAAATTGCACGCTAATAAGTACCTATAATTGCCATAAAATACCTAAAATATCTGAATATTCCTGTAACATAAAAAAACTACACACTGAAAAACTAATACCACACTATAATTTGAGTGAAGCAAAAAATAACAAAATTTCCACTAAAAAACAATATAAATTTCAAATTCTCTTTAAAAATGCCTTGCCGACACTTTCAATGTAAAGTACATATAAAACCTTTCAATTCAATGCTCTTCTATGTCAATCGTTCTAATTAACTCAAATTTTATACCGACAGAAACAATTATTTATAAGCTCCTATAAGTTTCAGTCGGTGCACGGTGCTTAATGAAATTTGGCACATGTTAGGTGTCCGGGGACTCTAAAAATCCGTTTCGGTTTTGTTTGAGAGGGTTGATTTGTGGGCCAATCTGACAGCATTTTATAGTAGACATGGAAATTGAGTCCCCCGGATACACAGAACAGAGAAGATAAATAGAACGATTAACAAGATAACTTTATGACTGTTCTCTCTCGTTGGAAAATGGTACAAGTGGTTACTCACAGATTCTTTGCTCAAGTTGCGTTAAAAATCAATTTAGTTATTTGGCTATCAGCTGTTACTCTACAGTAATAAGAAAGTAACTGATATTGTAAAACAAAAAGCATTTTTATTTCTTTTTGACAAAATGAAAATATAAAATAGTTTATCTACAAATTACCTAGAGTTGATTGAAGTTTTCAATGAAGAATACAGTCATGTTATTACCTAATAAGTAATACATAATATGCACACATAAGTTAAATTTATTTACAAGTTATTAAAGTTCACATTTCTGTGAATAGCGTTTCTTTTTAATGTAGATTTTACCTTTTTATCTTTAGCTATTTCGACATTCGACTACCTAAATACATTTTGACTAATATTCTAATTAAATTAAATTTTTGATTTTCTATACCAAAAATATCTAAATACGAGTGTCCATCTAAAAACACCAAATATGGATGTAGAACATTGTTGAAGAATTTGTTAAATTAACGAATTTGAATTAATTTTACTTAGTTTAATTTGTTTACGTAAAATGTATTCGGATTTAATTAGCAAATTTGTAACATCTGAGCTAGGAAATATCAGTCCGCCTTTGTTTATTCAGAATTCAGATTTTTTTTAAATTTTAATTAAATTAGAGGATTGATCGGAATTTCTATTTAATGTATTCGAACACTCTAAATATCCAAGCATTTTTTCAACATTGTTTTATGATAGAACCATCTATTTTTACAGTATTTTCGCATAGTTTAAAATAATGGGGATTCATACAATGAAAATTAAAATTTGTACAAAATAAAAAGCTAGGAATATTAATTTGAGAAATTTGAGAGTATTCATTATTACGATTATTACAGGGATCTATCATTGATAAAGATATCTTAAACCCTAGTATTACCTGTTAAAAGAATATCTGGCTGAGCATGGATTAATAATTGTTTAAAACTACTTCTCAATTGTACTACGAATTGCACCAAAAATGAAAAAAACTACAATGTCCTGACAGATTTTGTAAGTTAGCATTTTCAGGAGCATTTAAAATAATTTTAACATTTTGAAGAAATTATTATAGGCATTTTATAATTATATCCTATAGAACGCTTAGAATTAAAATATCAAATAAATAATTTATTAATTTAATACTATAATAAGCATCCCATTGATTTATCTAACAGGTTTTTGAAAGTATTGATTTTTTGTGGATAGGGTGTAACCATCAGAGGCTTTTAGACATTGCTTGTGTGAATAAAAATTTCAGAATAGAATTTCTTTATATTTGAACGAGATGTTCCTCCATTTAATTTCTAACAACGTTCATAAAAAAATAGTGACCAGAAAAAGCTTTTTGTGTCAAAATTGACCATAATATGCAAATCATTAGTATCTGACATGTTACTAGTAGTGTGTCAAATGAAAAACATATTTGTCCTAAGTCTCATACGGAGGTCCACTGATTTGAGGACTGATTCAGTTGTCATGTGAAAAAACTTCTTAAATTTATTAAATATGACTGAATTGATTCCAAATGCATTAAATAAAATTAATTTAGAATGAAAAATAAGCCATTTTAAAATCATTTCGAGTATTAATGTGAAAATACGACATTAATTTTTTTTAGACCAGCCCAGATATTGCTCTTATGTTGTTGTTGTTGTTGCTGCTGTGCTGGCTTGTGGGTTATGCCCATAGAAGGGTCATCTCGGCGACCGATCACAGCTATTTCAAGCCCTTGCTGTGACCACAGAAAGTGTGTCATTTCGCAAGCTAGGTGGAGTAGCCAGTACACAACCGTCATCGGGGGGGGGGGGGGGGGGCCAAAAATTACCCACAAATGACACCC